>JARHVA010005595.1:652500-832500 GCA_037957365.1 Torreya grandis | reverse complement strand
GCTTGGTCATTATCTTCATTAAATTAATAAAATGGTTCATCAAACAAATGGGGAGAGAGCTCACCATGCTTACATTCCTCATCATCCAATTTTGACAAGTGAAGTTTTTCAATCTCATCTTCATATTTTTGGAAAATTTACATGTAAGTGTGACCCATGTCTTCTCCTCGAAACATACCACTTTTAAGAGTCACTTCTTCAACCTTAGTCTCATGAGACCTTCCTAGAATGGCCACCTTTTGAGATATGATTTGACCATGTTCTTCATCTTTGATAATGCTTTCCACTTCATGATCATGATGGTAATCACCAAGATGATGTTCATATGGAGTACTTATGATTATCTCATTTTCATCTCACTCATGATAGCCTCTTAATCAGCCAATACTTATATTTTCTCTTGCTCACTTGCCTCCCTCAAAATAGGTTCTTCTTTGGGAAGGAATGAAGTGAAAGGTGGATGGATAGGTTCATGAATTTAAGGTGGAAGAGCTAGGATATGGAAGGTAGTGGAAGGTGAAGGAAATGAATATGGAGTGTGGGATGAAAGAGAGGACTTAGGAATGGACTTTGAAAAAAGGCAAGCACTAGTAAGCTCAAATGGAAGTCCACTCTTGGGCTGGTTAGAAGGGATATCATTCACATAAGCATGAATCTCACTTTGCCAATGATGTCCTTATATATAATTCATGGGAACCTCCACTTTCACATAACAAGGCTAATAGGAATATGCTTGAGGATGATAGGCTTCAACATATGAGGGGTAGGGATCAATTTGGGGTTGGTAACAAGGCATTTCTTGGTAACCATTCCCATAAGATTTTCTAACATCTTGATGATGACTATGAAGGCATGAAAAATAAGGATCATAAGGTTGACAAAGACCATATTAGAGTTGATGAAGGTCATATTTGACTTGATAAAGATCAAAGCAAGGTTGATAGGGATCAAAATCAAGTTGATCAAGAACTTGTTCAATTTGAAGAGAAAGAGGCAAGGCTTGAAATGTTTCAGCAACTTGTGTAGGGAAAAACTCAACATCAAGACCAACCTTAAAATCTTCATTTGGAAACCAAGACATCAAAAAGCTATGAACAACTTTCAAATGGAATACCTAGCTGCTAAACCATCAAATTCAACATAAAAGCCACCATTAGTGCTTGGAAAAGTGCCTCCTAAGGCTAAGGTATTGAAGGATAACACCAAAAATCCTCCAACTCTTGAAACTCATGTCCCACCAGGTGTTCCAAAAATTATTGATGATTAGATTTTCACCCTTGAAGAGATATTTAGTTATCCTCATCCAAGCAGTAAAATGGAATCATCTCTTTTGTTGTGGGTGACAATTTCATTGAGATGAATCTTTATATTAAGCATTAGCTCCTCTTGATGCACATTTTCAATTTTTTCTAAAATAATTCTTTAGACAATTTCTCTGAAAGAATTCCTTTGGGCTTTCTATTTGGCCCTTTTTTGGTTCTTCTTTGGAATTACCCTTCAGGAAAGTGAAAGAGACCCTTTTTGAAAGGAAACACACCCTTTGGCTTCTTGAAAGTGACCCTTTGAAATAATTAAAAGTGTCCTTAAACTATTTTAAATTATCTTCTGAAAGGAAAAGATACCCTTCAAATTTTCTAAAATGGTCCACCTTCCTAAAAAAGTCCTTCGAAAAAGTTGTCACCTACCCTTCAAAAAAGTTGTTTCAAACAAAATGTCCAAAACAATTCTTTCCTTTGGATTTTTTGAAAAGATCCCTTCATAAAGTCAAGTTTCTTTTGCAATAAATGAAAGTTTCCTTAAAAAAAAATGTAAGTGTTGACTTACCTTGAAAAAGTCCTTTGAAGAATTGAAAGTGTCCCTTCAGAAAAATGAAAGTGCCCTTCATCTTTTTTGAAAATGACCCTTTCAAAAGGACAAAAAATCCTTCAAGAACTTTGAAATGAGCTAAAGTTCCCTTTGAAATAAATGTAAGTGTCCTTTAGCTTTAAAAAAAGTTCCTTTAGAAAAGTTACAACATACCCTTCGAAAAAGTTGTCTCAGACAATTTTCCTGAAAGAATTATGCCAAATGAAAGCCTGAAAGAAATACACTTAAGGGAAAACATCCTTAGACAAAAAGTTTTAAATAATTCTAAAAAGGCTTAGAATAAAATCCTAAAATATTTCAATACAAGGACTTATCCAAAAGACTAAAGAAAAAAGTGTTCAAAAGGAAAACACTTGGGTTTTTTATATAAAAGACTTCAGGCTTTATATAAGAACACTTCTTTCGAATGAAACCTACATATCGGACTTGGACAAAGGTATAGACTCAGACATTTTTGTGCAAAAATGGGTGCCTAATTTTGTCCTAAAGGGCTAAAATTTGGTCAACAATAATTAAAATTACTAGAAATAGTAAATTGTAGCTATTAATAGATATTATAATAAATAGAGAAAAATGATACTTATATAGTTTACTTTGCTCATAAATTTTTTATCTATAATAGGTTGTAATTATAATGTAAGGTGATCCTATAATAGTCATCAAATTTTGAGAATGTTCTTTTTGTGGCCTCAGACAGTTGCATCATATATGGACAATTGCATTGATACAGGTTCTAACTTTGACATAGGTGTCTTTTGATAAATACTAACTAGATCTAGATGTGACCAACTTAAGCCTTTTATTTTTTATATCACCTTTATTTTTATGTCTTTACATAATGCACACAAATTGTTTCTCTTTGTCAAGTGATCAAACCCTAACTTCTTCACCCTTGGAGTGATTATGATAAAATGGGTTAGTGGGCTACCAATATCAAGTTATCCCAAGGACCCCTCTATCAATAGGTATTAACTACATAGCCAATACTTTGAAGAGGGATTTAGATTTATGTATTTATCCTTTATGTGTTGGTTTATGTGTGTACAAGGATGTAATGTGTGATAAGTAAAGACATGTAGTGACCTAGTTATAACTTGGAAAATATGGCTCATGAACTACTCTTTAAAAGCTTCAAACTTGTGAGAATATTTATCCTATGACTAAAATAAAAATAGGGATGAATAGGGTTATTTTTCTTACTTTAATTCTTGATTGAATACTTCTTTATATCTTACCTTGTGAGTTATCATTATTTTCTAGGTGAGGAATGAATAAGGGTTGATCTTATATATATATATATATATATATATATATATATATATATATATATATGCACACCAATCCCTTTTATAAATATCTTTCATTAAATTAATTAGGTTAAACTTTAGGATACATTTCATTTACAAATTGTATGAATTTTAGGTATCAGACACTTTGTAGGAAACTTTGACACTTGCATCAACATGGGTATATGTCTAGGAGTAAGTGTCTAAGAAGATATAAAACATGTAATGGTCTAAAATTGTTCATTATCAGATCTAGATAGTTGCATCAATGTAGGTGTCTAAATTTAATGTAGGTATCATATATTGAATACTAACTAGATTTAAATGGTACCAAATAGATCATTTTGAGTTTGCTATCACCTTTCTTTTGACGTATATAGATTGCATGTGTAGGCTGTCACACTTTATCAAATAATCAAACCTTAGCTTCTTCACCGTTGGAGTGACTATGGAAAAATGGGTTAGTGGGCTCTTGGTGTTAATTTTACCCAATGAACCCTTTGTTAATGTTCATTTCTTACATTGCCAATAATCTCAAAGGGCCTCAAACTTATGTACTTCTCCTCTACATGTTGGCTTATGTGTGCACAAGAATGATGTGTGATAATCAAATACATGTAGTGACCAAGCTTGTAACTTGGAAAATATGGATCATGAAATACTCTTAAAATTATTTAGACATGTGGTAATATTTATCCCATGACTGATATATAAATAGTGATGAATAGGGTATATTTGTTCATTTAAATACTTTATTGAGTGTTTCTTGGTATATTTCCTTGTGAGTTCCCTATATTTTCTATGTGAGGAATGAATGAGGGTTATACCAATCCCTTTGGAAAATATTTCCCACTAAATAATTTAGGCTAACCTCTAGGATAAATTTCAATTTCAAATTATATGACTTTTTGGCACTAGACACTTTTTAGGAAAAGTGGATACTTGCATCGACATAGGTGTTTATTTAGGAGGCAAGTGTACTGTAATATAGGTTCATGTCCAAAAATAGTAGTGAAGGATAATGATCAAGTTTAGATATTTTTGCATAGTATAAAAGTCTTGATCATTAGAATAATAATAGTCAAATTAAGAGATAAGTGATGTAGGCACAAAGATATAGTGAACATAAGCCTTTATATAGTCGATAGGTCTATAATTGAAAGGTATAACCATGATGGATATTTTCTAAGTGTAAAACACTAAGTTACTATATAAATCATATTTTAGTATCTACATTTCCCCACCCATTTAATCTAGTTTTGAAATTTTGAGTTTAAAGGAAAGAAATGCATATATGGGTGTATATAACATACCTTGTATTTGTGTGAGCCCAACTTAAGTGTTTTATTGGTGACTAACCTACAAACAAGATCATGTTAAAGTATACAATTAGTATATTAAATCTAAAATAAATAAATTTAAATACTTTAAAATAGAAAGAGCAAGGTTAGGAGTACACTTGTGTATTGATGCAATCACCTTACCTTTTGGAAATTTAATTTAAAATGATGCTTAATTATGAAGCATTAAAGTTGAGATTAATACAAATTTGAACCTTCAAGTGCATAAATTTATAGATATTAGAGGATATATGCCCCCAAACTTGGTGTAAAGGTGAATTTCAACATGTCCATTGAACTTGTATCATCTTAATCATGCAACTCAAATATGTACATGATTCGGTGACTGTTAGATATTTAATCAAATCATAATAGATATCTGGTGAGGGTGGATGATTTAATTAAATCCAACCTATAATTTTGGTAAAGTTTTATGATTTAATCAAATCTAAATTATAAGATTAGTAAGATTGAGTGATTTAGTCAACTCAATCCTCCAAAGGTGAACCAACTACTATAGTATATTGGCTTAATAAAAGTCCATAAAATTATATCAAGAGTATAATAAAATTCCATAACAGTATTTAAAATAAGTAAATAATTATATTGTACAATTTTTGGTGTCCTTTTCATGGCATATGCACCTCATATATGTCTCAAGCTAAAATCTAGGTATAGTAATAGTATCAATGTATATAATGTTGCCATTAATGTGTATTTAAATAATATATTATGAAATATGGAGAATATAAAATTGGTGAAAGTGTGGAGGACATGTTTTTATGACATGCTTCCACTGAATCTATAAAGTATCATAATTGTTTTAAATGTGGAGAACACATTTCCATAACATGCCCCCACTTTATTTTGGATATGTTGAGTATTGAATAAGTGTTGAGGTCATACATTTTTTGACATGCCCCATTATAATTTAAAACTATGAAAGTGTGGAATTATTGCATCTATGACATGCCCCCACTAATATTCCCCCCTTTTAAGGTGAGGGTAAGTAAAATATGGTTATTACCTTAACTCAAAAGGATAAGATAACTTTATAAGTTGTCTATGGATCATGTAACATATAGGGGCAATATGTCTAGGTAGATATAATAATGAGGTACATAGTATGTGATTAGATCATTTCCTAAGAATCATGATATAGATCATGGGAACATCTAGAGATTAATATTATAAGCTCAGTAAGTAATCAAGTATACACATAAGATCACTCAAAATTATTGCAAAATGGAATGGTCTAAGGAGACCTCATACAAAAGGCATGTTCAATGCCACATAATCGAAGGGACATGATTTAGTCAAATGTCCATAAATTAGAGAATGATATATTTAAATGTCAAAATAGGCAAACATAGGCACAGGGTCTAAAATCAATGGAGCATATTAAAATTATTAAACAAGCAAGATAATGCAAGATAATAGCAATCAAGGCACAAACTCATGAAAGTTATAAAATTAAAACTTAGGAAAAATACAATAAGCCAACATGAACCTAATACTAGTTCCTTAACATATGTGTTTGCAAGCAATGTTAAGTGCATAGCATAAGTACACTATGAAAGGTACAAGCATGGATATATGCATGTGTAATTATATATAAGATCAAACATGATAATATAAAATGATCTTTGAATATTTAAACCTAGGTGTATCATAATCAAAGAAGTAGATGCCCCCAACGTGCTTAAGATGTGAGTGGATGGAAATCTCAACATTTATATTTAAATATATCATGTATCGAAGTATGCCTATATCACAATCAAAAAAAGCATTAAACATGTGTATATGTGAAAATAATAATATGTTATCTACTAACATGAAGAAAATAACATATGCATAAGAAATAGTATAACTAGGAACATGCTAAAAAAAAATTGCTATTTTTAAATTGAAAGTTTATGGTATTTTTACAACATTTTACTTTTTTTTGGTAAGGTAAAGTCTATCCAATGATCCCATCTAAAGGATGATCATCTATAAGTGCTCTAAACACTAGATATGGCATAGCCAATAAGTGGTACTACTAGATAGCATTTATAAATGTAATATATCATGTTAAAGGCTTTGTACTGCTCTGTGTATGTGTCATAAGACTTTTGGGTCTCAAATAGGTAATAGAAGGAGTGGGGGTTTGTATAACCCATAATTTAGTAATCTATGGTGTATTTAAAGTAGAAATAATATGAACATGTTTAGTTACTCTAGATAACTGAGTATGTTGCATAGTAGTAGATAAGGATTCTGTGGAATCCATTGTGTATCTCTGATGTAATGGTCTCTTAAGTATGGGTTATTTAGGAAAAGGGATTGCTTGTTGCTCACCCATTCATGGAGAATTAAGCTTATTAGGTTTGATATTTAGTTTTATTAGAATAAAAAAATTGTTCAATTAGATGTTCATATGGAATTCTAGGAACTATGACTACCTTATTGGTATTAATGTATTTAATATACCCATACAATATGGAAGGTTATGCATGAATTTTACATGTATTATTTCAAATAATTCACTTTTGTTCATGTAATATGTTTTAAATATTATATTTTCTCATGTTGTGAAGTATTAATAGTTGGTCATTTAGTCTGATTTAGTGATAATTGAGGAAATCACTGTACATAATGGAATATAGTTGGTAATAAAAATGCTTGTCTATAGAGATCATGTGGTAACTGGGTTTCTAGTTTTGATTTTAACATTATAACTGATGTTTATGTGGGATTATCAAGTGCATATGTATAATATACATTTGATCATGTTGGTTTCAGTACCCAAATTAGTTGTGTAGATATGTGAGTAGGCTTTATCAACTTTAGTTCAATGCCCCCTCCACATGTCCTTCTAGAAAGAGCTCGACAATGTAATGGTTCCTTGGTAGGATCAATGTGGGAGAGATCAATAATTGTAATTAGGATTCCCAATGGTCTTATAAATGTTTTTGGGATGCCCATGGATGTAAATACTTCATATAATTCCCTATATAGTACATTGATGCCAAAATTATATATATTATAATGGAGTGGTCGTAGTTTTATGTGTATGGTATGAGTATCTTCTACATTTAGTGATATCTCATCCTACAACAATATCACCACTTTAATTAGTTGATTCACATATTTAGGATATTATTTACATATGGATTATACATGTTCAATATTATTATTTATAGAGGGTCAATACAACTATTGAATATCACTATTTAAAGATTGCTAATACACTTATACAGATTTAACATAAATATTTGATAATTACACATACATAGGATATATCTATACAACTATATATTTAGTGTTGGATAGTTACTTAGAGACCACAAATTCTACCATCTCCTATATTACATACTTAGTTAGCACCATGGTAAGTTTAGTGTGTTCCACATCAAACATAGGTAGTGATACAACCTCCTACTGTATAATAGACACCATAGAATCCTCGATCTTCTAGATAAACTCATCATACTGTAAGTTTCATTAGCAGTGATTATGATGGATATGGATCACCACATAACTCCTTATAAGATCTCAATCTAACCACAATTGATGCTTACCATCCACGATAGGGTACCCCTACAACATATGATATAGGCACTTCCCATGGCCCTCCCATTGATAGCATCATTGGTTAGCTTTTTTAAATTTCAAAGAATTTAAAAAATACAAAAAATAAAATAATCTAAAAATAATAAAACATTTAAATATTCAAAAAACATAAAATTAGGACTTGAGCATGACATGATTTCTAGAATACATTATTTACATATGTTATTTATCACATATTTAAAATATTCTTTATGTACATTCATGCATTTCATGGTATCTGAGTGCTATGTATGACATACATATTACACATGGGCATGTAAATGATGTTTTTCCCTCTACCCAGTGGCCATATTGATATTGGGGGAATCTTGTTCCACAGGGTTTAATATTATAGGTTATATCTTTCCATGGCATTTATGCCAAATTGATCTACCTATATTACTTACACATTCCTTTCTATTTACTCATTTATTACATAATGATAAATGATATGCCATTATATTATGATGTGACATTAATACATATGGATGGTTTAGACTAATTCCTCATTATATGCTCCATCAATGTTGTTATTCTTTTATATGATAGGATACTTTGTAATTGACTATTGTGTGTGGTCCTTGGATTTATTTATTGTGACATATTTGATGTCCCTTTTTGTGACATTATTATGTCCCTTTGTATCTAGAATTTGGTCTTGTTTATTTTGACATTTTATGTCCCTTGTATGTGTCCTTTGTCCTTATGTGTGAACCAGCACTTTACCTTTTTTATATTACTAACATTGAGGGGTGTCATGCTTTATATCATGCATTATTACTACATAGTCTTATTTAGTTACACTTATACTAAAGACTTCATTGATACATCTATCCAGAAATGACACTTACATACCATACATTCCACATGTTACATATATGCCTTGATCAATATATACATTACCATGATGATATATTCTCCACGTGATTAAATGATGTTCCATGGTGTTATCTTTGTACATAAAATGATACATTTAACTCTTATTTTGAGATGAGTGACTTAGATAATACATCCCTCATCTGAAAAGTAGGGCATTATAATGGGCTTGTCATAGATGCATAACCCTCCAAGAGTATAAAATTATATTATATTACATATTTTAGAGAATTAAAGTGGTTCAGCTATCAGATGGTTCATATACTTGTGTACTCCTTTGATCTTAAAACTTTTTAAATTTTAAATTTCCTATATAGACATTAACTACTTCACATTAATTACATGTTTGTATGGAGCCAAATTGTACATTTGGAACCATCATCCCAAATAAAAACTATGTTGTACACACTCAAGTGTTTTTTTATCTTTTTACTCTAGTAATTCCATTACTATAATAAAATTGAGGAATTTTTACATACTAAATTTGTGTCTTCAATACTTTATAATGATAATATTTACCCATAATTACCATGCATGATGTGAGCATTCAAACAAGGTCTTAATCTACCATCCTCTGACACTTACAAGCTATGTTATGATTATAACCTTTCATTATATTTTTATGCATGTACAAGAACCAAAGTATTTATTTTAAACCTAATAAATGTCTTGCATAGACATATCCATACTCTTAGTTCAGTCTACTTGTGCATGGGTCAGTGTTTCTATGTAAATTTAGTATCACTAGTTTATATTAATATGATCTAATTGGTAAGGATACTACTACGATGGGGAAGGAGGTTGTTAAGATGATCATGGAATTGTAATAAAAGCCTAAGGTCTTCTTTGTTGGTTTTGTTCCTGTTTAGGTCCTTATTGCTGGTTGTTGTAACTGGGTCTTGTTTTTGGTCCTATTTCTTGGTTCTTGGTCTAAAACTTTATTTGAGGTTCCAGGTCCTTGTAAAACCTAGGTACTTTTATTAGACTATGTTTGTGGTTTTAGGTCCCTGTAAAACCTGATTTTGATGCTGCTCTTTAATAGGTTTCAGGATTGCTTTTCCTAGTGGTGGTTAATGTTTTATCTTTTTTTATTCTGTTAAAGGGTTTTGGGGTCCCTTCAAAACCTGTTTTTACCGTAATCTAAAAAAACATGATCTAATTAGTACCAACCCACTGGCAAGAATGGTTATTTTCTAAGGTTTCAGTGGTTTGATGAACTATTTAATTATATCCATATATAAAAAAATCAAGTTCTCATTCAAAAGGGACTTGGCACTTATTTGATATATTTCTATACATTATTTCACACTAAGAAAATTTCCTTATTCTTCCCAATTTATAAACGTATCATTAGGAATATTCATAAGCCAAGTCTTAAGCACTCAAAATATAATTCAAATTAATGTAAAGAACCAAATCCACATCACTATATTCATACATATAGTGAATGAGCACAATTGCACAATCACACTAGGTGGGAAAACTACTTAAGGCTTAATTTTTCTCCTTCAAGTATTAGATACATAGGCAAAATTTAATTATTAGATAAGGGTGATTGGGGTCATCATATCCTATTACACTTCCCTTATTTTTTTAAGTGTATGTAAATCTTAAACACACCTAAGATTTCATGAAAAATGAGATTGATTTCTAGAGTTTCACGTATCATCAAAGTTTGAAATTTTAAACATAAAGGAAGCAAAGACAATCATATGTGATTGTAAATTCATGGTGTCCTACTTCCATATAGGTCACTACCAACTAGATAGGTCATTATCTTATATAAATATTAATGTGATCTTATAAAACTAACCCAATGCAATGAATGAATCAGTTCCAGAATTGAACAAAACATAGGCCTGCTTATCTCTGATTTCCACTTCCAAAAAATATTCACAGTCAGACAATCAAAATATATGTATGTGTTAATATATATATATATATATATATATATATATATATATATATATTTAAAATTAAGGATAGAATTAATTAGATATGAAATGATATATATATATATATATATATATATATATCATTTCATATCTAATTAATTATATCCTTAATTTTAAATAGGATGATGATCATTTTGGGAATAAAAATCTATAATTTGTCAAAATTGCTAACTTAGCATAGCTCTAAATGCCTCATTATTTTTATATCTCATCTCTAAATTAGCAAATAACTTGGTAAAATATTTATAAACTACCAAATTTAGTGGAAAATATGAGAGGAATTAAAAATTAATGTGGCCTACTTGGCATCATAATCGTTGTTCAAATTAATATAGAGCACGATAAGTTGTCTTTGTTAAAATAATTTTAAGTATTATCACTTCGATTTTAAATTGAAGATATAGTATATGTAAGTTCTAATATTGATATACATTTGGTCATTTCATATTTAATAAACCTTATTCTTACCTACCAATAGGAAGATGGTCATTTTTAGAGTAAAATTCAATAAGTTGGTAAAATTGTTAACTTAGCATACCTTCAAATGACTCATTATTTTGTTTGTCTCATCTCTAACTCAAAAAATAACTTGGAAAAACATTGATAGACTATCAAAATTAGCATAAAATATGGGAGCTATAAGAGTTAATGTGTCCTACTTGACATCATAATTATTTTTATAATTAATATGAATCCCACCATGTAGTATTTTTTTGAATAATTTTAAATACTATCATTTTGAATTTACTTCAAAGATATAATAAATATAGGTGCCAATATTGATAGATATTCAATCATTTTATATTTAATATACCTATTCAACCCTAAATTTATATATGAGAGGGTATATCTAGTTTTGAGTGGGTATTATATTAGATTTTACATAAGGATGGTGAACTAACCTAATGATCATTCTAATTAAATTAAAAACTCAAACAAATATATTATGTGTTTATAGAACTAAAATTGCTAAGTACAGCTATTAATAGATATTGCAATAAATAGAGAAAAATGATACTTATTTGTTTTATTATGCTCATAAATGTTTGATCTATAGTAAGATGTAATTATAATGGAAGGTGATCCTATGACAATCATCAAATTTTGAGAATGTTCTTTCTTTGGCCTCAAACTCTTACATCATATCTGAATAGTTACATTGACACAAGTTCTAACTTTGACATAGGTGTCTTGTGCTAAATATTAAGTAGATATAGATATGACCAACTTGAGCCTTCTATTTTTTATATCACCTTTATTTTTATATCTTTATGTCATACACATAAGTTGTTTCTCTTTGTCAAGTGATCAAACCCTAAATTCTTCACCTTTGAAGTGATTATGAGAAAATGGGTTAGTAGGCTCACAATATCAAGATACCATAAGGACCCCTATATCAATGGGTTTTGGCTACATATCCAATACTTTGAATAGGAATTTAGACTTATGTATTTATTACCTATGTGTTGGCTTATGTGTGATAAGTAAATACATGTAGTGACCTAGCTTGTAACTTTAAAAATATGGCTCATGAACTACTCTTCAAATGCTTCAGACTTGTGGTAATATTAATACTATGATTAAAATATTAATAGGGATAAATAGGATTAGTTTTCTTACTTGAATTCTTGATTTAATACTTCTTGGTATCTTGCCTTGTGAATTATCAATATTTTCTAGGTGAGGAATGAATGAGGGTTGATCTTGTATATATACCATTCCCTTTTATAAATATCTTAAAATAAAGTAATTAGGATAACCTTTAGGATATGTTTAATTTACAACTTATATGACTTTTAGGTATCAAACACATTGTAGGAAAATTTGACACTTGCATTGAGACGGGTGTATGTCTAAGAGTAAGTGTCTAAGAAGATAGAAAACATGTACAGGTCTAAAACTATTCATTATTAGATTCAGATAGTTACATCAATGTAGGTGTCTAAATTTAATGAAGGTGTCATGTATTGAATACTAAATGGATCTAGATGGTACCAAATGGATATTTTTGGGTTTTTTATCACCTTTCTTCTAATGTATATAGATCGTATGTGTAGGTTATCACTCTTTATCAAATGATCAAACCCTAAGTTCTTCACCCTTCGAGTGACTATGGAAAAATGGGTTAGTGGGCTCATGGTGTTGAGTTTACCCAATGACCCCTCCATTTATGGGCATTTCTTACATGGTTAATACTCTCAAAAGGGCCTCAAACTTATGTACTTCTCCTCTACATGTTAGGTTATGTGTTCACAAGGATGTAATGTGTGATAATCAAAGAAATGTAGTGACCTAGCTTGTAACTTGGAAAATATGGCTCATGAAATACTCTTAAAATGATTAAAATATGTGATAATATTTATCCCATGACTAATATATAAATAGGTATGAATAGGGTAGGTTTTTTCACCTAAATGCTTAATTGTGTATTTCTTGATATATTTCCTTATGAGTTCCCTATATTTTCCATGTGAGAAATGAATGAGGGTTATACCAATCCCTTTTGCAAATATCTCACACTAAATCACTTAGAATGACCTTTAGGATATGTTTCATATTCAAAGGATGACTTTTTGGCACTGGACACTTATAAGGAAAAGTGGATACTTGCATCAACACAGGTGTTTGTCTAGGAGGAAAGTGTCCAAGAAGCTATAAAATAGGTACATGTCTAAAACTAGAAATGAAGGATATTGATCAAGTTTAGATATTTTTATATAGTAAAGAAGGCTTGATCATTAGAATAATAATATTCAAACCAAGAAATAAGTCATGTAGGCACAAAGAGATAGTGAACATGAGCCTTTCTACAGTCGTTAGGTATATAATTAAAAGGTATAGCCATGATGGATATTTTCCAAGTGTAAAATAATAAGGTAATAGATAAATAAGATTTTATTATCTACATTTCCCCACCCCATAAATCTAGTAATGAAATTCCTAGTTTTAAGGAAAGAAATGCATATATAGGTGTGTATAACACACCTTGTATTTGTGTGAGACAAACTTGAGTGTTTTGTTGGTGACTAACCTGCAACCAAGATCATGTTAAATTATATAATTAGTGTATAAAATATAAAATTGAAATAACTTGAAATGCTTGAAAATAGAAAGAGCAAGGTTAGGATTACACATGTGTGTTGATGCAATCATCTTACCTTTTAGAAATTTAATTTAAAAGGATGTTTCATTATGAATCATTGAAGTTTATATTAATAAAAATTTGAACCTTCAAGTACATAAATTTATAGATATTGGAGGAAACATGACCCCAACCTTGGTGTAAAGGTTAATTTCAACATGTCCATTGAGCTTGTATCATCTTAATCATGAAACCTATATATGTGCATAATCCAATGACTATGAGAGATTTAATCAACTCACAATATATATCTAGTGAGGGTGGATGAGTTAATTAAATCCAACCTATAATTTTGTTAAATTTGTATGCTTTAATCAAATCTAACTTATAATATTAGTAAGATTGAGTGATTTGGTCAACTCAATCCTCCAAAGTTGAACCAACTACTATAGTATATTGGCTCAATAACAGCCCATGACATTATTTAAAATCAATTAATGATTTTATTTTACAATTTTATGTGGCCTTTGCATGGCATATGCACCTCATATATGTCTCAACCTGAAATCTAGGTATAGTAACAATATCAATATATATAATCTTACCATAAATGTGTATCTGAATCATATACTATGAAATATGGTGAATCTAAAATTGGTGAAAGTGTAGAGGACATGTTTTTATGACATTCTGCCACTAAATCAAAAAAATCTAGGAATTCTTGTAAATGTGGGTAACATGTTTTCATAACATGCCCCCACTATATTCTGGATATGTTGAGTATTGAACAAGTGTCGAGGTCATGAATTTTTTGACATGCCCCACTATAATTTAAAACTATGAAAGTGTAGAATTAGTTTATTTGTGATATGCCCCCACTAATATGCCCCCCTTTTAAAGTGAGGGGAAGTAAAATATGGTAATTACCTTAACACAAAATAAGATAACTTTATAAGTTGTTTATGGATCATGTAACATATAAGGGTAATAAGTCTAGGTAAATATAGTAATGAGGTACATAGTATGTGATTAGATAAATTCTTAAGAAGCATGATATAAATCATGGGAACATCTAGAGATTAATAGTATAAGCTCAGCAAGTAATCAAGTATACACTTAAGAGTAGTCAAAATTAATGCAAAAGGGAATGATCTAAGGAGACCTCATACAAGGGACTTGTTTAATGTCACATAATCGAAGGGACATGATTTAGTCAAATGTCCATAAAGCATATAATGGCATATTTAAATGTAAAAATAGACAAGCATAGACACGGGGTCCATAATCAATGGATCATATTCAAATTCTCAAACAAGCAAAACAATGCAAGATAATATAAAGTAATGCTCAAACACAAGTAAGTATTGAAATGAAAACTTAGGACAAATATAAGCAACCAACATGAACCTAATACTTGTTCCTTAACATATGTGTTTAAAATCAATGTTAAGTGCATAACATAAGTAAATTATGAAAGGTATAAGCATAAATATAGGCATCTGTAAGTATATATAAGATCAAACATGATAATGTAAAGTGATCGTATAATAATGTAACCTAAGTGTATCTTGATCAAAGAAGCAAATGCCCCCAACGTGCTTAGGATGTGAAATGGAAATATCAACATCTATATTTAAATATATCATGTATCCAGGTATGCCTATATCACACTCAATAAAAGTGTGAAACATGTGTATATGTGAAAATAATAATATGATATATATTAACATGAATCAAAAAACATATGCATAAGAAATATTAAAGATAGGAACATGCTAAAAAAATTGGTATTTTTAACTTGAATGTTTATGGTATTTTTACAATATTTTACATTTTTTTGTTAAGGAAAAGTCTAGACAATGATCTCATCTAAGTTATGATCATATAAAAGTTCTCTAAACACTGGATATGGCATAGTCAATAAGTGATACTACCAAGGAGCATGTATAAATGTAATATATCACATTGTAGGCTTTGTAATGTTTTTTGTATGTGTCATAAGACTTTTGGGTCTCAAATAGGTAATAGGAGTATGAGTTTGTGGAACCCATAATTTTTTACTCTATGGTATATTTGAAGTAGAAATAATATGAACATGTTTAGTTACTCTAGATAACTAAGTATGTTGCATAGTAGTTTATGAGGATTCTATGGAATCCATTATGTATCTTTGATGTAATGGTCTCTCAAGTTTGGGTTTCCTCGAAAAGGGGATTTCCAGTTTCTTACCCTTTCAAAGAGGATTAATATTAGTAGATCTAATAATTAGTTGTATTGGAATAAAAAAATTGTTCAATTGGATGTTCATAAGGAATTCCAAGAATTGTGCTTACCTTGTTGGTATGAAAGTATTTAATACACCCATATAATGTGGAAGGTTATGCATGAATTTTACATGTATTATTTCAAATAATTTATTTTTATTCATGTAATATGTTTGAAATATGATATTTTCTCATGTTGTGAAATATTAACAATTGATCATTTAGTTTAATTTAGTGATAATTAAGGAAATCACCATACATAATGGAATCTAGTTGGGAATAAAAATGCTTGACTATAAAGATTATACAGTAACTGGGTTTCTACTTTCAATTTTAACATTATAACTAATGTGTATGTGGGATTATCAAGTGTATATGTATGATCTATATTTGAGCATGTTGGTTTTAGTACCCAAACCTATTGCATAGATATGTGAGTAGGCTCTATCAACTTTGGTTCAATGCCCCCTCCGCGTGTCCTTCTAGTGAGAGCTCGATAAACCAACTGTTCCTTAATAGGATCAGTATGGGAGAGATTAGTCATTGTAGATGGTACACTAAGATAAGGACTTATTCTAGTAGTTGACTTTTTAAAAGGCTAATGGACCATACATTCTTAAAAAAGAGTGAAATGGGATGTCTCAACCCTCTTAGAATGACTTCTAAAAGAAGTTGGGTAAAGAGACCTTGTTATTTATTTATTAATTGTAATAAATCCTCTATCTGTAAGTTATGTAAGATTTTGATTTAGAGAAAAACAATCATTGTTTATCCCTAAATTTAGATATGAGTGGGTATATCTAGGGTTAAGGGGTATTAGATTATATTATACATAAGTGTTGGGGATCAACCAACAATAGATTACACTTATGAAAGCAATAAACACGAAATTAAATCAGATAGACAAGTAACTTAGAATCAAATAATAGCAACGAACAAGAGATACAAGAAACCACCCTAAAAGCTTGTATTAAAACTCTTTACAAAAGGAATACAATTGAAGAAACTTCTTTCTTCCACACCTCTCTCAGATGCACAAGATCTCTCTCTAGATCTCTATCCCTTAAGAGCTCTCTCTCTCAAGTACAATCAATTCCAACAACCTGGATTGATACAACTCTGTACTGTTCTTCAACATTCACATACAATGAACTACTACAATAATTCACACTAAGCTAAGAAGATCTAATTCTACATATAGAATTAGGAAACTTGCGCATGCACTTACAACCAACAGTTAAGCCTCTTGAACAAGGGCTCTAAAAACAATCTTACTAATAATAGAAATGCGAACTTAAGACTAAGACTTAAACTCATCATGCAAACACTCACTTCTATCCTCAAAAATAGCATTTTGGACGCACAGGTAACCGACGCCGGTTCCTGCTGCTTGCCTGTGACCGATGTCGGCCGATCCCCTGCCGACGTCGGTGTCTCTTCAACTACACCTGACCGACGGCGGTCACTCTTGACCGACGTCGGTGACTATGTAGGCCCGAAACTATTAAATGTGCTCATATGTGAAGCTTTTAGGCTCCACATCTTAACAATCTCCCACTTGGAGATAAACAGTTGCACTAGTACCTGTACAGCAACATCTTCTAGCTCCTCTATCTTCAACTCAATCATGAAGACCAACAAAAGTTGAATGAAGATTCAACTTCTCCTTTGTAACTAGCTTGGTTAACATATCAACAAGATTCCTATCTGTATGGATCTTCTCCAGCTTCAAATCACCATCTTCTAATACCTATCGTATGAAATGGTACCTTAGCTGTATGTGTTTTGTTCTTGAATGAAAGCTGAATTCTTAGCCAAATGGATTGCACTCTGACTGTCACTGTACAATCTGCAACTCTCACGCTCCCTACCAAGCTCATCCATGAACTGTGTCACCCATATCATCTCTTTGCTAGCTTCTATGGCTGCAATATACTCTGCTTCTGTAGTTGACAAGGCAACAACCTTCTGTAACTTAGATATCCAGATGACCGTCGTTCCACCTACAGTGAAGACATAACCTGTAGTGCTCCTCCTGCATCCAAATCACCTGCCATATCTGAATCTACATAACCATGTAGAGAAGTATCTAAACCTCCATAACACAAGTGCCTACTGCTGGTTCCTCTCAGATATCTAAGGATCCATTGAACTGCTTTCCAATGTTCCTTACTTGGATTGGCCATATACTTACTTACAACTCCCACTGCTTGGGCAATATCCGGTCTAGTACACACCATTGCATACATCAAACTTCCTACTGTGAAAGAATATGGAACCTTACTCATGTACTCTACTTCATCATGTGAATTAGGACATTGTTCTTTACTCAACTTAAAATGTCCAGCCAAAGGTGTGCTTACCAGTTTAGCATCCTGCATATTGAACCGTTTCAACACCTTGTCCACATAATCCTCTTGAGACAATATCAACCTGTGATTTTTCCTATCTCTCTTAATGCTCATGCCAAGGATTTTCTTTGCTGCTCCCAAATCCTTCATAGTAAATGTTTGAGCTAATTTCACCTTAAGCTCAGAGATATCCTACATGTGTGATCCTGCAACCAGCATATCATCTACATACAACAATATAATAATATATCTACCATTATCAAATCTCTTGAAATACACACAATGGTCAGATTGACACCTACTGTAGCCATAATCAGTCATAAACCTATCAAATTTAAAATACCACTGTCTAGGAGCTTGCTTGAGGCCATACAAGCTTTTCTTCAATCTGCACACTAACTTCTCCTTACCTTTGACCTCAAATCCTTCCGATTGTTCCATATAAATTTCTTCATCCAAATCTCCATGAAGAAATGCTATCTTAACATCTAGCTACTCAAGATGCAAATCCTCAACAGCAACCAAAGACAATACAATCCCTATAGAAGTCATTTTAACAACAGGAGAAAAAATCTCACCAAAATCAATACCTGGATTTTATGCAAATCCTTTCACTACCAATATGGCCTTATATCTCATCTGTCCATTCTCACCTTCTTTCAACCTGTAGGTCCATCTGTTCTTCAGTGTTCTCTTAGTAGCTGGCAATTCAACCAAATCCCATGTTTGGTTCTCTCTTAAGGACTCCAACTCCTCAACCATGCCACACTCCCACTGACTCTTGGACTCCACCTGTATTGCTTCTTCAAAACTCTCTAATTCTCCACCATCAGTTAGCAATAGATAAAATAAAGAAGGAGAATATCTAATTGGAGGCTTACTCACCCTTTTTGACCTCCTGATGGGTGTCTGAGACTCATTCACAACACGCTGTCCACCCAAATTCTCTGACAGTGACCGACCTCGGTCACCTCCAGACCTGTTACTGGCTGATGCTGGTTCTGCCTGATCGACGTCGGTTTCTGTCCTGCCGATGTCGGTCTCTATATGACCGACCTCAATTTCTGTTCTATCGACGCTGATTCCTAACTTGTCAACGTTAGTCTCTGTGTTTTCTTGCAAGTGATTATTTCTTTTTCCTGCGAGCTCATTTTGGACCATCACCTCGTCCAATTCACTATTGCTCTGCCCAAATTGATTCAGCTTCTTTAGTTGATCACTGTACATCACTTTTTCATTGAAAACAACGTCATGGCTCATAATTACCTTGTTAGTTCTTAGATTCCAAAATCTAAAACCAAAGTCATCTGAGCCATAGCCAATAAACATGCACCTCATAGACTTAGCATCGAGCTTCTTTCTATTTTCCTTATCTACGTGCACAAAGGCTTCACAACCAAAAACATTGAGAAAAGAGAGATCTACCTTTTTACCTGTCCAAGCCTCTTCTGGAATTCCACCATCCAGAGCTATAGAGGGTCCTCTGTTAATTAGGTACACTGTAGTGTCAACAGCTTCTGCCCAAAACTCTAAAGGCAAACCAGCATGCAATCTCATACATCTTGCACGCTCCATGATTATTCTGTTCATCCTTTTAGCAATTCCATTCTGCTGAGGTGTCCTTGGAATCATTCTTTGCCTACAGATTCCATGCATGTAACAATACCAGTTGAACTTATAACTACAAAACTCTCCACCATTATCTGATCTCAAGCACTTTAATCTTTTCCCTATTTCATTCTCAACCATAGCTTTCCAAATCTTAAAAGTCTCAAATACATCAGATTTCTTCTTAATACAGTAGATCCATACCTTTCATGTAGCATCATCTATGAATGAAACATAGTACTGTGATCCTCCAATAGAAGCTCCCTGAGCCGGTTCCCACACGTCTGTGTGAACAAGCTGTAACTTATGCTTCTTCTTTGTGGACCCAGTCTTGAGAAAACTAACCCTTTTCTATTTTCCAAATACACAGTGCTCACAAAATCTAGATCCATGCTTTTCAAATCTAAAAGCTTACCTTTAGACTTAAGAATTGACATCCCCTTCTCACTCATGTGGCCAAGCCTTGAGTGCCACAATTTTGCATCCACATCTGAAGTAGATAATACAGAAGGAGAATTGTTAGTAACACAATTACACAAATAGAGAGTACATACTCTCTTACCTCTAGCCATAACAAGTGCACCCTTGGTCACCTTCCAAGATTCTGCTGTGAGAGTTATTGTACAACCCTCATCTCCTAACTTTCTTGCAGAAATCAAATTTCTCTTCAAGCTAGGAACATGCATCACATCTCTCAACACCCATGTGTTGCTATTCTACATCTTCAGCTGCAATTTACCTTTGCCAATTATTTTACAGGGCTCATCATCCCCTAGATACACTATTCCAAAATCTCCATGGGTATAGTCACAAAAATATTCCCTATTGGGGGTAGCGTGAAAAGATGCACCAGAATCTAATACCCAAGATTTTATATTATTATGCAGAGAGAATATTAAAGCATCTTGTGTAATACCTGCAACCTTGGCTTCTTCCTTTCCTTCGTGCTGATTGTCCTCCTTAGGCTTTGACCAGTAATCTCTGCTTATGTGCCCCATCTTTCCACAATTCCAGCATTGTGGCCTTCTGCCATTTCTGGATTTGGATCTGCCTTTCCCCTTAGACTTGGATCTTGATCTCCCTTTCTTGCTCTTCTCTTTTTGCCTTCCCCTGCTCTCAAAACTTAAAGCATTCCTAGATGTCTCTTCTGTGCTTTTCCTGTGAATTTCCTCATTCAAGATAACACTAACAACATCCTCTACTTTTAAAATATTTGATGCAGATGCAGTATTGCTAACTGCCATTACTAAGCTATGCCAGCTTTTAGGCAAAAAACATAATATTAAAAGAGCTTTTATTTCATCATCAAATACAATTTTGACTGAACTTAATTGGTTTACAATACCATGGAAATCATTCAGGTGATTAGATACAGATCCACCTTCCTGCATATGCAAATTAAATAGCTGCTTCATAAGATATACCTTATTAGAAGTTGAGGGTTTTTTGTACAAATTTGCTAGAGTAGTCATCAACTCTACCGTTGTTTTTGCCTGTGATAAATTAGATATCACAGTAGATGCTAGACTCAGTCTTATAGACCCCAGACCCTTTCTATCAAGAACTTCCCATTCTTCATCCTCCATGTCTGTGGGCTTCTTTGCAATTCCACCTAACGGTAAGTATAAATCCTTCTGATACAAATAGTCCTCTATCTGCATTCTCCAATGTTGATAGTTTTTGCCATTGAACTTCTCCATTCTCAGTTTACTTTCATCTGCCATTACTTCTCCCACTCAAACAAAAATTCCTGCAGAAACTCTTGTGAGCAACCTATAATCAATACACACTACACAGATCTAAACTACCTGTTAGTGAACCTGAGCTTTGATACCAATTATTGGATATCAAACTCTAAAACTTCAACCAAGGCTCTGATACCACTTGTTGGGGATCAACCAATAATAGATTACACTTATGAAAGCAATAAACACGAAATTAAATCAGATAGACAAGTAACTTAGAATCAAATAATAGCAACGAACAAGAGACACAAGAAACCACCCTAAAAACTTGTATTAAAACACTTTACAAAAGGAATACAATTGAAGAAACTTCTTTCTTCCACACCTCTCTCAGATGCACAAGATCTCTCTCTAGATCTCTATCCCTTAAGAGCTCTCTCTCTCAAGTACAATCAATTCCAACAACTTGGATTGATACAACTCTATACTGTTCTTCAACATTCACATACAATGAACTACTACAATAATTCACACTAAGCTAAGAAGATCTAATTCTACATATAGAATTAGGAAACTTGCGCATGCACTTACAACCAACAGTTAAGCCTCTTGAACAAGGGCTCTAAAAACAATCTTACTAATAATAGAAATGCAAACTTAAGACTAAGACTTAAACTCATCATGCAAACACTCACTTCTGTCCTCAGAAATAGCATTCTGGACGCACAGGTAACCGACACCGGTTCCTGCTACTTGCCTGTGATCGACGTCGGCCAATCCCCTACCAACGCCGGTCGCTCCTGACTGATGCCGGTGACTGTGTAGGCCTGAAACTGTTAAATGTGCTCATATGTGAAGCTTTTAGGCTCCACACCTTAATAATAAGGATGGTAAACTAACTTAATGATCATGCCAATTAAATAGAAAACTCAAACAAATAGTATCCTAAATTTATACAACTAAGATTTGATAAATATAGTAAGGTGTAGCTATTGATAGACACTTCAATAAATAGGGAACAATGATACCTAACTAGTTTATTGTGCTCATGCAGGTTTGATCTATAATAGGTTTGAAGTGGACTAGAAAGTGATCCTACAATAGTCATAAGATTTTGGGAATGTTCTTTATATGGCCTCAAATGATTACATCAGATCTAGATAGTTGCATCAATGTAGATATCTAAATTTAACACATGTGTCATGTATAAAATACTAACTAGATATAGATGTGACCAATTATATCCTTCTAGGTTTTCTATCATGATCCTTTCTTTTGATGTCTTCAAATCATGCCCATAAACTATCACTCTTTTTCAAATGATCAAGCCCTAGCTTTTTCAACCTTGGAGTGACTGTGGGAAAATGGGTAAGTTGGCCCATAACTTTGATCTAACTCAGGTACCCCTCTATCAATGGTAATTGCCTAAATAACCAATAATATGAAGAGGTCCTCAAACTTATGTAATTATACACTATTGTGGTGGCTTGTGTGTGCACAAGGATGTAATGTGTGATAAGCAAATACATGTAATGGCCTATATTCTAACTTGGACATGAAATTTTCCTATAATTCTTATACATATGGTTATATTAATTTAATGAATAATATTGAATTAGGGATGAATAGGGCAAGTTTTCTCACTTGAATACTTGGTTGAGTGTTTTTTGGTATATTACCTTGTGAGTTCAAAGTATTCTCTAGAGGAGGAATGAATGAAAGTTTATCTTTTATATATACCAATCCTTTTTAAAAATACATCACACTAAATCACTTAAGTTTTTCATTAGGATACATTTCATTTGAAAAGTGGATGTTATTTGGGCACTAGACACTATTTAGGAAAATTAGACACTTGTACCAATGTAGCTATTTATCTAGAATGTAAGTGTCCAAAAAGCTAGAAAACATGTAAAGATCCAAAACTAGCAATAAAAGATAATGATTAGATTTAAAGATTTTTACATAGTATACAAGGATGGTCATTAGAATAATAATGTTCAAACTAAGAGATAAGTAGTATAGGCACAAATAAATAGTGAATGCAAAAATTTTGATAGTGTGTAGGTCTATAACTGAAAGGTACAACCATGATGAATATTTGCCAAGTGTACAAGGCTAAGGTATTACATAAATCAGATTTTATTGTCTACAAAACCATGTCCTCAACATGGAAATAGGAAGATGGTCATTTTTTGAAGAAAATTTGATTAGTTAGTGAAGTTGATAATTTAACATACCTCCAAATGACTTATTATTTTATTTATTTCATCTCCAAATCAATAGATAATTTGGTAAAACAATGATAGACTATCAAAGTTATTATAAAATATGGGAGGTTAAAGAATTAGTGTGGTCTACTTGGCATCATAATTTTTGTTTGAATTAATATGAAGCATGACATGTAATCTTGGTTCAAATAATTTTAAGTATTGTCACTTTGAATTTACTTTGAAGATATAATAGATGTGGGTGCTAATATTGATAGGTATTTTGTCATTTCATATTTCATAAATTGTATCCTTACTTGGAAATAGGAGGATGGTCTTTTTTGGAAGAAAATTATATAAGTTAGAAAAATTGATAACTTATCATACCTTCAAATATCTCATTATTTGTTTGTCTCTTTTTTGACTCGACAAATATCT
This sequence comes from Torreya grandis, assembly GCA_037957365.1. Lineage (NCBI taxonomy): Eukaryota > Viridiplantae > Streptophyta > Pinopsida > Cupressales > Taxaceae > Torreya > Torreya grandis. The sequence continues at coordinate 807,945 of JARHVA010005595.1, read as the reverse complement.
TCAAAATAGTCTAATGTTGGGTAATTTAGGACTCTACCATCTAAGTTTTAAAACACTAATATGCTTCCAAGTTAGTATAAAATATTGTAGGTGACATAATTAATGTGTCTTACTTAGAATCACTATCATTGATTGGAATCATCAGGTGGCATCTGGGGTCAAACTCAAAATAGTTACAAAAGTCCTCATTTGCCATATCACCTGTAAGCACATCACAGAATTGAAACTCTACAATTATTGAATTTTTTTATTTTATTGTATGTAAAACATTTATTAAATGTATTTAATTTTGTTCATCCTTTGAATGTTTCATTTTAGAGCTTTTTTGAAGCCTTAATCATTATTACATGAATGTTTGGTATTTTTAAAATGAATGGTTTTGCACTTAAGATGTTTGTAGATGAATCTTGAAATTTATGGGTACTATGATTAAAAATATTTTTTAAACTTTAAGATTATAATATAAAGTCATTTTTTTTCCAATAAACTTTAAAAATGTATGCATGTTGTTAGTTTCGTATACATTAGTTTTTGTGGCTTGAAATATTTCAAATAAATAAACATATATGTATGCATGGTGGAGATATTTAGTTTTTTGGGTTTGTTTTAATGGGTTTTCAAAATACTTGGTTGAATATTTAGGTTTTAGTTGTAATATAATTTTTAGTTTTTAAAATGTAGGTTCTTGCTAGGTAAAAATACTCAATCTAGTCTTTTATTACATAGGTATCTCAAAATGCTTACAGACCTAATGGAATCTAGTTCCATTAGTACCTCTAATCCTTGAAGTTCCTAATGGGCCCAATAAGATTGATGAGTTTGAAATTTTAAAGTAAGTGATTCAAGTACCATATAGGCCTAATGAGCCTAATTTACTCTTGGTTCTCTTGGTGTCATTGATGCCCGAAGTACCTAATAGGCTCAACGAGCTTGACAAGGACCCAAAAAAGAAAATAATAATTGTTTTAAAATCATGTTTTATTCTATAGGTGCCATTGACTTATAATAGACCTAACTGGGTTAGAGTACATTAGGTGCCATGAGTACTTGACAGGCTTAATATCCCTAATAGGGTCTATAGAAATTTAAAAATGAAAATTATAAAATGTTCCATTAACATTAGCATAGTCTGTTGAACCTAAAAGAGAATTTAATCAAGCTATATTCATTAAAAAAAATTCTAAAGTATATTAAATAATTTTAGACGTGCTCAATCTTGCTAAAATTTTTGACGTACTCTTAAGTCTTCTCCAATATCTTCCATACTAAGAATGGTGTTTTATCACTTTAGTTTATCATTTTCCCATGTTATTTTTATTTTGAATCCCTATATTATTATTTTTTAGATGTTATATTGATCTTATTACCCTCAAATTATTTTTCCCCTAAAATGTTTTTCTTTCAAAACCCTCTATTTTGGTTGGCAAAAAATTCCTCACTATTTTTATGAGTTTTGTTGTCGATCCTGATGCCCTCATAAATATTTATACCCTAGACCTAAATTTTTTTTTAAAAACATAGATATTATTGATATAATATATTTTCTCACTTTTAAATCATACAAAAGGAAATATAAATACTTGGGATACAAGCAAATGATTTCTCTTGAAACATCTCCCTGGATTTGTGATTCTAGGATAGGTCATGTAGATTTAGAATAATTCTAAGATAGAATACAAGAGGACAAAAAAATTGTTATGGAAAAAACTCTTTGAGAGTGGTCTCATGTATGATGCTAGTTTTAACACATTTGTACAATTTACATATTTAGTACTTGCATGTTCCAAGTAATATAACAAAGAGATTAGAGATATTAGGTCATATGATGGCATAATAGTTGTATAAACGGATGGCCAATCTTTGAATATTGTTTTCATATTACCATAATACAATGAGGTCAAAAAAATGAGAAAAAAATTAGGGAGAGATTATTTTATAATAATAAATAAAAATACATGACCTAATATTTCCAACACATCATATTGTTTCAAATTCCAACAAGGTGACCTAATTTTTTCACATTTTTTCATCTCAAACTACAACCTGAATCACATTGATTAAAATTTTAGAGAATAAATACTAAGTCTAATATACAAATATGACCTAGTTGGTGAAATAACAAATATTTATATTTCAAAATTCAATGAGTGATCCATTCACATTTATTAGATAGTGCAAGTTGATTGATTAATTTACTTGGTTACTAGCATGCAGTTCTCCAGTGGCTAAATTTGAAAGAGTCTATCATTATAGTGAAAGAGATAAATGGAGAGGAGAATCAAAGTTATCATTTTGTGCCAATATCTAGGATGAATCTATTAAGAAATTTTATTATGAACGTTGTTTATAATATTAATATATGCAACATGTAAATAAAACTCTCAAGATATCTCATAAAAGAGATTAAGGAGAAGTTGAGAGACTCCTAGGAGGGGTTGAGAGATATGAGGGATGTGGATAAGTTTTGAATACTTAAATTAAATACACCAAACTCCTATATATTATACTCTTGTATGATAAATAAGACATCTGAATAAAATGTATGTTATGGTGTGTTTTCTGTAAATATGGGTTAGCTATGAATAAACTTTGATCAACCACATTATTTCGTATCAGAGCCATTTATGATCTTAACGCTATAAACAATGAGAGTCCTATGATATTTGTAGATTTATTGAATTCAATTTATGTATACACAATGTAAGCATGGATATAATTCACCCATTCTCTTAGTCTTTTAGTGCCACTCCTCATGCCAATAGAAATAAATCTCTTGTGACTTAAAGTCTAAAATGTTTGCACTTGGCATCACCCACTCAAACAACATTTACTAGCAGCTTTGTGCACTCTCCATATAGTGTATATTTTTTGTGGTGTCTTTGAAAGTCTTGTAAGGCACTTATAGAAGTTTTTTCTAACTACACCATTGCCAACAAAGAGCATATTTTCTATCAATTCATGCACAGATTTATTCATGACATTTTTATATTGATCATAGACACTTGACAACTTCAATTCTTGATGTCTACTACTAGGTGGAGAATACTTGTGGATCGATTCATTATATTGTGGTCCATATCTTCCAAATCTCATAAATTGGAACTCCTCAGCATATTGCATCCACCTTGACTCTTTTCATAGGTTCTCCAACTTCATCAACTTCTAGTATCTGCATGCATGTCATCAAGCTCATGCTTCTCCATAGGTCGATTAACAATTCATTTAACTTTTATAATAGAATTAATTAAAGGCCTTTAATTATTATGTAGTGTTTTGACTAAGTTTATGTTTCTTGGTATTATTGATTTCTAGGATTTTATATAGTTTTTTTTATTTGAAGTCTTAAGTGTTATTATCTCTTAAAGATTTTATAGTTGTATGTATTTAAAATTTTATAATTTATATTGTCAAAAATGTAAAAGTTTCAAAGTATTTTTTAAGTCTATTTCGTATTTGTGTCAAGTTAAGAATTAGAGTTGGATTCAAAAGTGTTTTTTGGTCAAATAATCAACTTTTTTCATTGTTACCTCAAAGATAACTAAACACATTTTTTATTGAATATGACGTCTAGATTATGTGGGGTTAAAAGGGACAAATTAACTTATATTGAAAAAATTAAGGCAATGATTTTCATACCTAAAAAGTTAGAACCCAATTGCATTTGATTGACAAACACTTGTGGCAGATTAAGAGTGGTAAAATACCAAAACTAACTAATGCAAATGAATCCATCAAGTGGGAAAGAAAGGACTAAAGACTAATGTTAATTATTATTCTAGGGTTTTATAATGCATACTTACATCATATAAACATATCAAAGACTTCAAATTTTATTTGGGAAACATTGAACAAGTTGTTTGGATCACAAATAGGAAGTGCAGCAGTGACCTTGAAGTAGAAGCTATTTGGATTCAAAATGGAAGAAGGCAACAACATGGTGCAGCATATAAGTAAGTTTCACTCAATTATAAATCAACTAGTAGGAATAAAAGTATATGTGTTTGATGATGATGAAAAATTTGTTTTACTAAATAGCATGCTAGCTAGTTATTCAAACATGGTTTTTACACTAAGCAAAGTAAATCCTAACTTAGAAGATCAAATTTATTCATTGATATATGAATAAAATAACAATATTGGGCTAGAGGAAAGTGTTATGTATGTTAAAAATAGAACCAAATCCACTTCTAATCCAAAAAAACACTATGTAAAAGATAGATCTCAAATTTCAAGGAAAATTTTTCTTTGTCATTACTGGAAAAAACTAGGACATAGTATTAAATATTGTAGACAAAGTTCACAAGATCTCCTTGAATGGAAACTAAAAGAGAAGGCTCTAATTTCTATAAAAAGAGATGAAAAAATGGATTAGGTAGTGAAAACCACTTATTCAAATGATTTAAATGATAAAAAATTAGTTGGTCAAAATAGTGATGAAGACTTTTTGTACTAGATAACTATATTGGAGGTTGGAGGAAAAATTAGGATGGAGGACAATTGTACCTCTCATTAGCCACTAATGATGGGGTACCATTTTGTATTAGTAGCACTTTGTTTTCTATTTTTAGCTTATTTTATAGAAAGTGAAATAAAAATAGAAGTTTATTCTTATTCATGTAATAAGTAAGAACTTCCAAATGTAATCCCCTAAAAGTGTGATAATACAAGAGATCCAAACCATATATACTAAAGCAAGAGATGTTCTTGATAAAATTAGTTGGTAGGTGTGTTCCCACTACTTTTTTATTAGTTCTATTGATGTTCCTATATTTGGATGATATAGTTCCCTTTGCATGGTTGGTATGATCCCCAGTGGTTGATACATGTTCCCACCTTGGATGAGGTTCCCATGATTGGTTGATAGTGTTCACATTTTTTGGTTAATTTATTCCCACAATCAAAATTCAAATAAGTAACACAAATAAAGGTCAAGACATGTATATGTTTTTTAGATAGAGGGTGGTGTTTCTCCCCATTTTCATACTAAGGCGGGGAATATTAGGAAATTTTAGTATGAAATTTGTTTATAATATTAATATATATAATAATAGTTTGTAAATGATTTCTTTATGAGATTGGAGATGGTAGTAAAGGTGATGAACATAATGCAATGAGGTAGATATAAAAACTCACAACCAAAGGAGAAGCTCAGGTCTTCATCGTAGGCTTCTGGTTTAGGCACAGAGGGGTGTATGATAGTGAAAGGTCAAGGTAGTGACTCATTGAGTGCACAGGTAGGGGATGAGGACACAAGTGAGGAAAAGAGTAGAGCAATATTAGGAAAAATTTAGATGGAGTGTGGGTCATTTTCTAGGTGCTTCAAGGGTAAGGGTTGGCACAAATTTTAGGATTTAGTCCAATTTTTTTCCCCTCTAAGCAATGAGATTCAAGGTTTGGTCTTCCTGAGGTTGTTTTAGGGTAGAACCAATCAAATGAATATATTAGACTATCAAAAGGTATGGACTCTCTAGTGGAGAGAGAAGTTGGTACGTCAAAAATAGAGGCTAGGATTTCAAAGGATTTAGTGTATTTAAGTTATATTAATATATCCAACCCATTCTACACCTGTGGCACTTTTTGCAAAGAATCCATCCTCAAGATTTAGATTGGTCTAGTCCCTATTCTAGTTCCTAGAAGTCAAGTTCCTTCAAAAAAATCCCTTGCAAAATAAATAACTGATTAGGGAGGCATTAAGGAGATTTTAGAATTAGTTGGTTCCTAGGAGAAGGCTCCAAAAATGGATTTCCTTGGTGATGTTCCCTTAATTTTTTCTTATATATCTCCCATTTTTATTTTAATGGACATAGATCTTGCAGAAGTGGGTGTGGATAAGGGAAGAAAATCTTTCATTGGCAGATGTGCTAGGAAAAGGCCATCTTGGGAAGTGTTTCAGCAATGGGAAACATGATCTTGTCCTTCATTGAAATCTCCTTCTATCTCCATGTTATCTAATGGTTTTTTATTATTGTAATTTTTTTCAATGGAAGACAGAGATTTTGTGTGGACTAATGGTCCTTAGTTTAACTAGATAGGGTATGTTTTTCTACCCATGAGCATTGTTATTTGATCCAGAGTCATCAATTACTTTGCAAGCCCCAATATGGGTAAGATTTTATAATCTCCCCTTAGCTTTGTCTGATCTTAGTCTTTTCAAATTATTGGTGAGTAAATTGGGTGTTTTTGTTAAAGTTGATGAATCCATAGAAGTTGATCATAATTTTGTTAGAGTATGTATATTGGTAGATTTATCAAAACCTCTACATCATTCTATTAAAATTTCTTCTTCCCATGGTATGTGGTCTTAATTTCTTAACTTTGAAGCTCTCCCATTTAGATGCTTCAAATGTAATAAATTGGACCATAAGAGTGTTGCTTGTTTTGAGAAGGTTTTTAAAGGTTTCCAAGATACTATTGTTTAGAAATGGGTTAGAAAGATTGGCTACTCAAATTGAGATCTAGTTCAGAGCTTTTTTTTTTAGATAAATCTAAAATGGTTGAGGTTCCATATTTGGTAACCTTTCAAGACAATCAAAAACATCCTCAAAATAATAAGGTTCTAGAGGTAGTATAGGATTTGTTTGATGTGGAGTCAGGGCAGCCTTCTTCTTATCAGCTGGAAAAGGAAGCTAATGTTTTGAAATATGGGCCAAAAGAGTTGGTTAAAAAAATTGTAGTGGATAGCCCTTTAGATATGGAAACCTTAGAAGAGGAGAGGGAAGGTTAGGAGGAAGAAGATGAAGAGCTAGTAAGCAGGGCTATTCTATCTATTTATAAAAAATAAAGCTCTTTAAAAACTCCCAGCTATGGTCTGAAAGGGAAAAGTGGAAGGAAAATGGAAGTAGAAAGGTTACATATGGATGATTAGAATTTTATCAATGATGGTACCCAATGGACCATGGAATCATAGATGTCTACTAGATGCAAATGATTGTAAGCAACAAAAGGATGATTAAAGTTGGATTCTTGGTCGTTTTATTATTTTTTTATGAAGCATGTTTTTTTTATATTTGGATGTTAGCTTAGGTGTTTAATTATAATTTGGTATACATTTTTGTCCTATAGAACCTCATAGTGTTGTTGGGTTTTTAAAATTGAATTGTTACTTTCCTTATTTTTTGAGTTTAACATTTTTAGGAGACTAGACCTCCTATTGTGTTTTAGAACTGATTTTGGCTTCAATCAAAAGCTAAAGTGGGACTGGGACCCTTTTATTCCAACCATCGATCTAGAAAAAATATTAATATATGTAATGTGTAAATAAAACTCTCAAGAAATTTTAGTATTAACTTTCTTTATAATATTAATATATGTAATGTGTAAATAAAACTCTCAATATATCTCATAGAAGAGAGTCTTAAGGAGAAGTTAAGATATTCCTGGGAGGGTTTAAGAGATATGAGGGATGTGGATCAGTGTTGACTCCTTGTATAAAGGGGACCACTCTCTTATATATTTTACTCTTGTATGATGAATAAGACATTTGAATAAAATATATGTTATGGTGTGTTTTATGCAAATATGGGTTAGTTGTGCATAAACTTTGATCAACCACATTAGAATCATTATAAAATAAGATAAGTCCAAACTATCACAAACATAATTTTATGAGAAATACATCTTGAGTTTTGTTTAGAGGTCTAAAACACTACTCTCTAGTCAAAAGTAACACATTATATACACCTAAATTTGGTCAATCAGCCACAAGTACTATGTATTTTATTCTTATTTCACATGAAGGTCTTAGTGATGAATATATCCCTTGTTCACATGGTCATTTTGGGTCTTTTGATATTTCCTATGTCTTTTTCCCCTTTTGTTTCACCCCTAGCTATCCTGAGTCACCTCCTCCTAGTCACAGGGGCCCCTAGCCTATCTTGTCTGGTCTTAACTTTATTTTTAAGCCTTAGGACACTAACACCCTTATCTAGAGAGTAGATCCATGTGGTGATAGTGTCTAATTATGGTGCTAGTTTCCAATGGTCATTTTCTCCCATTTTTTGGGTCTTAAGCCTACCTTGAGCCTTCACTTATGTTTTTATCCCTCTTTTCCATCTTATTGGCTAGTGAACAAGGTCTTACATTAAAATAAAAGTTCCTTATATATAAAAAGCCTCATAAGTAATTTTACATCTATCACTTACTATCTTCGCACATAATTAAAGCTCAATACTTTGTATATTACTTAGCTATCACATCTAGACTTGTATACTTGATCAAAGAATGGCTTAATTGAAAGTCATTCTAGCATACCATGTGTATTGATTATGCACATACCATAAAATAAATATATATGTGATATAAAACCCCTAGAATTAGTTCTAATGTAGGTAGTGGGTAGGACAATAGAGGCTCTGGTCCATGGGATTGTAATATCTCATACCCCAATTTTCCCCTTTCTTTTGCATTTGATCTGGTTATTACCTCATGTGTAAAGGTATTCATTAGGGTTTCAAAATATATTTAGGTAAAATACTCACATGGGTGAGCTTAAATAATATGCATAATCACCTACAGGTCCCCCAAACTATCTTGTAGCTTCCCTAAAAGTTTCAAACATCTCCTCCAAGAAGGATACTAGCACCATAATTGGACACTAGAACCACATGGCAATACTGTCCTCATAAGGTCACTACTATTTAAAGCCTAATTTTAGATACAATCATAGAATGAAAGATTTTTGACTAATTCTCAAGCTTGTTTCAGCCTCCTGACTCATATAAATACATGTTTTACTCTAGATAAGTACACTTTCTCTACATCTTTGCTATTTTGGGAAAGGCTTGTCAAATCAATTATATCTTATTTTAATCCTAATTTATTACTATATTAATACCTTTAACAACTTATTATTTACATACACTAAGTCCAAAAATATTAAAACACACATTACAAATAAAAATTTGTGTTCCCATATTGTGCAAAATGAAACTCACATTTTATGTTTCATATTTATAGTCTAGTTGTGTTTGGGAAGTTTTATTGAGAACTAGTACTATGTTCAACTAAATATGGAACAAATGTTGTAAAATAAGAAAAAAAAAATCTCATATTGAAGGGGGAATTCAAGATCCACTCATGAGTACCCAATAATTCAAGGATAATATTGTAGCTATGGAAACTATGTCATTATTATCAATAAACAAGTGACAATGTAGATAACCATCATAAATTTCAACTAGTAAAAAATGTTAAGAGGAAAAATAATAAAGATTTTAGCTTAATAGGGTTCTCATATAATAAAAACCTTTTCTACTTCAAATCTCATACAACAAGAAAATAATTTCATTCTAAATGAAAAAGAAGATGCAAATTTCATTTTAAGATAATGTATCTAGATTTAATGTATTGTATATTTTAATGTTGTAATATAATTACTATTTATTTGGAAAACTCTTATAGTGGTCAGTCAAAAAATTAAAATGAGAACCATTGAAGGGATGATATTTAAAATAATTTTATTTGACCTATGTATAGTGCCTGAAATGGATTACAAGTACTTATGTTAAATTTCATTATTGTGAGACCTAACAACCAGGGTTTATATTAAAAATTAATTTATTTAGAGATATATATATTAAAAGTGGGAGGTCACCCACTCTAAGATCTTTCTTGGGATGAATTATACCCAATCTAAGAGATTTATTGGGATTAATTCATCCCATGAAAAATTTTAGAGTGGGTGGATGCCCACTCTTAATATTATAGCTCTTGTTTTATATGAGGTCAATAATTATTTTATGAAATATCTTAGATTGGGTGGCCACCTATTCTTAATTTATCTTATTCACATTGTGAAAATATGATAATAGGATATTTTTAGTATGATTACTTAATGGATCTCATTTAAAGTGGGAAGCCACCCACTCCACTAGATTTACATGCAAATATTAATATTTCAACATACAAATTTATAATACATTGGTTTTCATTTTCTTATTAGATTAGATTTGAAGTAGATATGCACTTATGAATAAAAAACCATTTAGTTTAAATGATAGAGTTCTTAAAATGGCCTTAGTGCATAAAGTATGAGTAAGTTGTACACACTAAAATTTAATCAATAAATGATTAATAATGTTTGTCCTTGACATATTTACCTTGCTTATTCAATTCACCATTCTGATGATCCATTATCTATAATAAAGCCTTCAAAGTCTTATAATTACTATGTATATCTCCTATACTTGCTTATTTTGTCTCTATTGATCATATAATTCATTGTCACTTTGGTTCCAAAATCCTTCATTCATATTAGACAAGATCACATTAGGAAAACAAGGGCACATTATGGCCTTATCCAATAGTGTAACCTTATCCATAGTGTTTTGTTGGTCATCTTTTCAAATTGGTATCCTTCATAATGGATCTCCCATGCAAACCAATAGGTCAATTATAAAAAATATTTGAAATATCCTCCTATAAAAGCATATCAAGGGTCACACTTGAATGGACCAGGTTTATTACTAACAAAATCATCTATTTTATGATTTCAAAAGTGTCAATGTTTTGATAAAATACTGATATTATAATTATGTTTCAATACCACAATCCTTGGCCAAGTCTAACACTATTTTATTATAGGTTAAAGGCATAATTTTTCAACCATTCTAATCAAATGTTTCTAGTTGCATTCATCTAATCTTCTCTAAATAGATAACTACATCATCCTGAAGCCTTTGGCCTATGTAGGTAGCACTCAATCAACAAGGTGTTTTTTAAGGATATCTTAACCATTCCCACATCCCCCATTTTTCCCCCTTTTTAATTTGATCACTTTTGTGTGATTATGCAAGACTAGGGAATTTATTTTATAGTCTTATATGCATAAAATCAAGCTCTGTACATATTTAAGTCACGTACAGATAGAGATGAACAAGCCTAAATTTTTTAATCTAGTACACAGTCTATCTAGACAAAGTTGTAGCATCAGACAAAAATGCACTATGACCTTATTTGCCTTTTGCATCCTTATCCCAATATATAATGGATTTATATTTTATAATGTATTTATTTTATGTAGGTTATTTAAAGTAGTCATAGCTCATGGGAATTTTTCACAATTTAAATTAATCTATTTGAAAGGATAATATCTCTAACCCTAGACCAAATTTCTATTTTTAGTAATTTACAACTTCTATAAATTTTGTAGATGTGTTTTTTGTATTATATCTTATTTAAATTCATAGATCAAATTTTAATAGTTTAAATTTTAAATTATATTTAATTTTAATTCATAATTAATTGAAGTGTAAACATTTTGGTGAACCTACATTTCATTTCGAACACTACTTGTTGCTTATTAATTTTTGGCTTAGGGTTTTAGTTCAATTCTATAGATTCCTTCCACTAAAAGAATATAGTCCTTAATATTCGATATTGTTTTTAATATAATGATTAAAAATTTTTAATCTTGGAGTAATCTAACACTAAAAAACTGTATCTTATCACCTTAAATAAATATCGACACAATGACTCTTTCTTTCCACTTTGATTGAGATTTATTATTTTCCTATTTAAAAATATTTCACTTTTCTTTTCATTTGTTTTTTTTAATTTTAAAAATTGTGTTTTGATAGTTTTAAAACTACTTAGATTTTATTGTGAAGGTCTAGGTGGTGTTCTATTTAAATAAATTTTGGCATGGGGGGTTTTACTCCAATACTCATAGCCATAACACAAATCTAAGCATGAACTTTAGTTTTCAATTAACTCATAGTATATTGGAAATGAATATTATCCCCTTGTTAACACAAATAGTAATCTCCATTCATCTATATAATTTATGGTGCACCTAAGAAGAGCATATCAACTAGGGAAGTTATTCTCAACTCAAAACCAAGGTTAGTAGGATAGAGGAAAGGATCTACCTTTGTAGCTAGTGTTCTAAAATAATGGGTTGACACTAATAAACAAATGAAAAATTATATTTATGAGCCTAAAAATCATTCAAACCCTTTACTAGATCACCCTTTATCCTTTATTTTTGTTTAGATTGTCTTCTTAGCTAGTAGATTTGTTTGATTCATCTTATATATAGTCATAATTCTATTGATTCATTTTATATCACTAGAATAAATAACATTAATTTTTCACTATACTATTAATGTGTTCATTAACATAATTTTTATTTTATATTATACATAACCTTATTTAATTTCTTGTAAAATACTCTTTTAATTTTCATGATGCAATTAAATATGTTCATTTTTTATTTACATGTAATGGTGCTTCTAAGGTTACCTTAGAATATTTTCCCTCATTTTATTATAATGTTGAGTCTAATTCTCTTTATTTTTAAATAAATACACATCCTAATGTTCATGTTATTAATCTTAGATAAGGTATAAATCCACATATACCTCCTCCCTCACTTGGGATAGTTAATCAACCAAAAGGCTTTGATATTTTAGATCAACTAAAAAATACTAATGCACAAAACACCAATGGATAATGATATTTTATATGAAGCTTTACACACTAATATTTTTCCAAATAATGTTGAAACTCCCTACATATCCTCTATCATAAATAATAGTAGATGGACTGAGGAAAGCATTTCCTTTGAAAAGGAAGATCTTCCCCCACGTCATATTATCAACCATTATTTACTCATGTATATTTAATTTTTTATACAAAATAAAGTGGTTAAATATGTGTTTGTTGATAATGGATATAGGTTGAACATTTCTAATATATCCTTCTTAAATTTTTTAGGCATATTGGTTAATGACCTTTCCCATTTATATATGAATATTCATGGATTTTACAATATCCCACATCAATTACTTAAGTATATTACATTGAATATCACCTTACACCAATATACCCTTGCTATGATTCATCAAGTCATACCTAATGATATTAATTATAAATTGATATTAGGAAGACATTGGATTCATGATATGAATGTTGTTCTTTCTACTTTGTATACATGTCTTAAATCTAGTTATCAAAGGTATGTATATACATGCCATTTAGATTAATATTACTTAATTATTGTGCCCCAGTGAAATCTATTAATACTTATATTCCATGTATACAACCTTCCTCTTTATACATACCATCATTTTATACAAGGATTGAGCCTTTATTACCCACACTGGATTCAATTGGGTCTTCTTCTCAATTTAATCAAAGTGGTTTTAGACTTAAATATTTACAAAAAATATAAATATACTATAGGACAAGGACTAGGTAAACATGTTCAAAATATAGTTGATACTATTTTACATATTCTTAAAATAGGCAAAGAATGAATTGGATATAGTAATGTGTCTACTTCTCATATATCCTACTAAGCAATCACCCACATTTATATCTTCTACTGAAGACTATTTTTTATTCATACTCAAAATAACCATATATTGAAATTATCATTAGTATACCCTAAGATAATTGACTATACCATTTCCCCTACAATTTTAACATTGGATGAATTTTAAAATGATGAGTCTCTTTTGGAATACTTTGGTGCATATAAATATCTCATTTCTTTCCATCATAAGAAATAATTTCCTTGTGAAATTAATGCATGCACTTATTTTGGATAAAGTGATGATATATACCACAAATGAAATTATATAGTCTTAATACCTTTCATAATACTCCATTTGTGGAGTATATATCAACATTATTTAATGAATAAATAATCAAATTCCACTTTGGCACTAAAAAGACTTGTGGCCTATATTATTGACCGCCATTTTAAAGGATGATGAAGGAAAATATGTTCTTAAAAATTTAATTGACTACCTAAAATTCTTTACATGAGCATATAAATATATGCCTAGTAATGATCTCTAAGTGGCTATGCAAAAAAAATTCTTATATCCTGATGTCAAACTAGTCAAGCAAAAGATAATAAAAATACATCTAAAATTTGCTTTGTTAATCACAAGCAAAGTTGAAAGACTTTAAATTATTGGATTTATTTATGTTATTTTTAATCTTGAATGGTTTTCTAATATTTTATTGGTAACAAAACCTAATGGGGACATTTGATGTTGTATGGATTACTGAGATCTCAACAAAGCTTGTGTCAAAGATGACTTTCCACTTCTAAACATAGATGTGATTATGGATTCCACATAATTATATGAGATGTTATCATCTATTGATAGGTGTTATGTATATAAATAAATCAATTTTAAACTTGTTGATTGAGAGAATAAAACATTTATCACACCATGGCAAACATTTAGTTATATTGTCATGCCATTTTGATTAAACAATTCAAGGGTAACTTATCAACAAACCATCACTCATATTATTCATGATTACATTCATAAAATAGTTGAGGATTATGTGGATGAATTATTATCAAAATATAAATGTTAACAATACCATAATATCAACAATAAGTTGACCCAATAAGATAACAATAAGAGAAAATTACAACTAACAATACATAGTGTAGAATTGAGACCAAGGAGCCCTTTTGAAATGAAGGCTCCCACTCCTGCTCTCGTGCACGTGCGCGCGAATCCAAATTTGAAACGGGCTGATGTGTGCCGAGCGGCCGGTGAGGCTATGGATGTCGTTATGGAGGAGGTCTGTCTGGATAGTGGAGGATGGAACCAAAATGCACGCAAAGGAATTTTTGCTGAAGAGATTGATGATACCACAGCTGCGGGCCCGACCAACATTTCTGGTACATAGGTTGACCCAATAAGATAACAATAAGAGAAAATTACAACTAACAATACATAGTTTAGAATTGAGACCAAGGAGCCCTTTTGAAATGAAGGCTCCCGCTCCTGCTCTCGTGCGCGCGCACGTGAATCCAAATTTGAAACCGGCTACTGTGTGTCGAGTGGTTGGTGAGGCTGTGGATGTCGTTACGGAGGAGGTCTATCCGGATAGTGGAGGATGGAACCAGAATGCATGCAAAGGAATTTCTGCTGAAGAGATTGATGATACCACAGCTGCGGGCCCGACCAACATTTTTGGTACAAGGCATGGACCAGGGGTGCGAACCTATGCGGATGTGGCGGCCTATGAAGTAGACATACATGATGCTCGGCCTCATACAACACCTATACCTACTCGTGTAACTCCTGTAAGTGCTTTAAAACCTATTAGGGTTACTCTAGACCCTGATTTAGCAGAAAATATCTTCCAAGAAGAAAAAGGGTTTTCCTCTTGTGCTGCCATTTTCCGCTTCCATGGTTTCTGGCCCTCTTTTGTAGATCTACAAAACTAGATTGCTAAGAGTTGGCCGCATATTAATGACGGTCAAATCCAGCTTTGCGCCAGGGGTTTTTTTTATAGTAATTTTTCAAAGTCCTGAAGATAGGCAGTCTATATTGTGCCACAATAATTTTTCATGGCAGGGCAGATTTCCTCTTATGGCCAAACCTTGGCATAAGGATTTTAACCCTCCCACGGAATCCTTTAACAAGATTCCTATATGGGTGCGGCTCCCTTATCTTCCAATTCAGTTGTGGTAAGAGGCAGTTTATAAGACCATTGGAAATGCTATAGGGGAGTTTCTATATGAAGAAGACAGTATGAAGAGCCACCATTCGACATGTGCACGATTTCTGGCTGATCTAGATGTTTCGAAGGGCCTTCCTGAGGTGATCTGCATTGACTCCCCAAGGGGCACCTGGACACAAATTTTGGATTATGAGGGGATTCCTTTTAGATGCAGGAAGTGTCACCATATGGGACATATTGTAGCCTGTTGTGTTGCTGGGAAACACACTCCCAGACATTCACCTTCTTGGTGGCCAAAAGATTTCTCTGAACATAGTTTAGACAAACTACCTTTGGAAGCAACAACAGATTCTGAGTCCAAGAATGAGGAAAGGGTGCAATCCGAATCGAAAGATGAAGAGGAATTACTGGAGAATCAATCAAATGAAGCCTCTGAGGAGGCTGTTGTCAAAGATACAGCTGAGCCTGAGGAAGAGGTGGTGATCTCTTCCCCTATTTTGAAGGATCTACCTAAGAGCTAGACCGTGTTAGACTGTCACCAGGAGTTAATGCCTACTGGTGTCCAAAGATCATTGTCCCCTGAGGCATGGGTTGCTAAGGCAGCTAAGGTAGAAGACGGTTGGATAGCAGTCAGAAGAAAGAAGTCTAAGCCTTTGGTCCCTCCTCTTGATATGAATCTCCGATCATGCAAAAAGAAAAATCCGAACTAAAAAGATTCATCCAAAGTTCCTTTCTGCTGATTGGTTTTTTGGGGACAGCAAACCGGTCATTTTTTCGATTTGCTAGTTACGGATCTGGAAGCTTGAGGTTAACTTTCAGATCTGTGTTTTGTTTGTTGTCTTGTTTTGGTCTCTTTGTCGGTTTCAGGTCCCTGTAAAACCTGGTGTTGGTTCTTTTTTGTTTTCAGGTTCTTGTGTTAACCTGGATGTGCTTTAATGTTTATCTTTCTCCTTGTACAGGGTTTCGAGGCCCCTTCAAAACCTATTTTTACCATAATCTAAAACAATACCATAATATCAATTTATGGTAACTATTTGAAAGAATGAGGAAGTATAATATGCTTTTAAATCCAAAAAGGTACATATTTAGGGTTATGACAGGCAAATTATTGGGTTTTATTATCTCCCAAATAAGTATATAAGATGACCCTAAGATAGTAAAAGTTATAATTGATATGCAACCACTAACTAACCTTAAGCAATTTTTTTGTTTACAAGGACGTATTCAAGCAATATGACATTTTTTGGTTCATCTAGCATATAAAATGATATTGTTTACATTTTTACTTGAGAAAGATACCAAATTTGAGAGGGATGAATATTCAAACAAAAATTTGATGCACTTAAGGAATTTATTCTAAATCTACCAATCCTTATGCTTCCCATTCTAAATAAACCTATTTTTTAATATATTTTAGATATTGGTCATGCCTTAGTGCTTTGCTTGAACAACATGATGATAATCATCATGAAAATTCCATTTATTATATTAGTTTCACACTTATTGATTATGATAAAAACTATACGACCATTGAAAATCTATATTTAGACATTTTTTTTATACCCAAAAATTATGATATTAGTTACTTCATAATATGACTTAGTTACTAATAATGTGGATCGAATTTGATATCTTATGAAAAAACCCATCTATTAGGATGTATATAAGAATGGGTAATTTTTCTTTTTGAGTTTAATTTAAATTTTATTTCACAGAAATATATTAGAGGGCAAGTTATTATTGATTAGTTAGATGATGCTCCATTACAAGATTTAATGCCAATCAATGTTGAATTTTGACATGAATTCACCTCTTTTAGCATTGACAATGATACTTTTATCATGTATTTTAATGGATCTAAATGTTTCATAGGCATTGGAGCAAGAATTTTATTCATTAACTGTCAAGGTTTACATATGCCTTTCAACTTTTTCTTAGGATTTACATGCACCAACAATAATGTTGACTATGAATCTCTTATTATTGGTTTACTGATGGCATAAAAATTGAATATAAAATATTTACATGTATATGGATATTTTCAAAATGTCATTTATCAAGTTTTAAATATTTATGAAACAAAATAATACAAGCTTATTCATTATAAATTAATGGTCCAATGACTAATAGCATCATTCTCTCCTTTTTCCATTGAAAATATTCCTCAAAAAGATAATCATCATGTTGGTTCCATGGCTAGTTTTGCTTCTTTAATTTTAATTGATATTTATGATGATCGTGAAATTTTTACCATTTAGTAACTATGTAATCCTTAGGTACACATGCACATCAAAAATACTTTAAAAATTACATGCAGTTACTCGAAGTGAAAAAACATAGTGTTATACACACACACACACACACACACACACACACACACACACACACACACACACACACACACACACACACACACCATCATAGTAAATGCTACACATGAGTATAAAAAATGCTTACAACATCAAACAATGTGTTATGTATTCATTGGTGGATCTCTTTTCAAATTCTCTTTTCATGGACAACTCTTATGATGTCTAAAGTATACTAAATCTAAATGATAATATTTGAAGTACATTATAGTGAATGTGGTGGTCATTTTAGTGGAAAATCCATGCCTTATAAACTCCTCCACAAAGGATATTATTGGCCCACAATGGAGACTGAATGCCATGGCCCAGCCAAATTATGTTCTCAATGTCAAAAACATAGTAATCTTAATCATGCGCCATCCAAGGAATTACAACCTATAGTATCTCCATGTCCCTTTTCCCTTTGGGGATTTGATCTAAGTGGAAAAAAATCTTGAATCCTCTAAAGGACATAAATTCATCATTATAGCCACTAAATAATTTAAAAAATGGGTTGAATTTATCCCTTTATAGCTCACTAAATATGAACATATTTGCAACTTTATCCTTACACATATAATTAAACAATTTGGGTTAATTTCTAAAATCATCACAGATAATGTCTCTTCTTTTAAGAATAAAATGGTAAAATGATTTTGTGTTAATTTTAAAATTCAACATAATTTCTCTACTCCTTATTACTTGCAAGGTAATGGTTAAGCTGAGGGAACGAATAAAATAATTGTTATGATCTTAAGCAAAATTATTATGAATCATGGGGTTGATTGGCATAATAAAATTATGTATTCTCTTTGGGAATATTGCACAATTGTTCATACATAAATAAAATGCATGCCTTACTACTTTTTTATGGTATAAAATCAGTGTTCCCTCTCAAATTAGAAATACAATCCTTATGTGTATCATTGAAAGACATTATAAAATATAATTAATATTGTTAAATGTGCCTATAATAATTTTAAATTCTTGATTAAAAACCAATAACAACTCTCAAAAATTTAAAAGTTTATCAAGCATGCATCACAAGGGCATATGGAAAGAAAATTCTTGATAGATAATGTCAAATCAGTGACCTTGTACTCAAATAAAATTAAAATAATACAAATTATAAGAAGGAAAATAGATAAAAATTCAATCCAAATTAGTTAGGACCATTTATAGTCACCAAAAATATTGGTCTAGGAGTTTATAATCTAGCTACACTTGAAGGAAAACCTATCAAAAATCCCATGAATATTATGCATCTATGTCATCATTTCATATAAATAATTTTTTTTCATTTCACTTTTCATGTTTTCCTCCCCAAACATGGAAAAAATCCAAAAACATTTATATATGATAAAAATACAAAAAAATCAAAACTAGGACTTGTAGGCATACTTTCATATTGTTGGATAACATATTTTCATATGTCATCTATTTTTATGTTAAATATATAATATATTTTAATAATGATACTTCTCACAAGGTATCTGAATGTGCCACATGACACATTTCTACATAAATAACAAATATTCATACATAGAAGAACCTACCCTGATAAAAAAATTGCGTACAATCAATCAAGATAGAGACTCACCTATCAGATAACAATGCGTTATATTCTTTTCCTCTACTATAAACCTCTCCATGTGAATTTTACATATCTAATTTTAATTGAAACATGGTCACATGGACTTCTTCTATAGTTTTTAATCACAAATTAGATAATATAAATAGATATCAGTCATATATTAAGCTTAAGGCATACTTTCTCATGGTTTTTATGTTGGGATCACCTTATACCCAAAAACATTACTAAATTTGGGGAATATCCCTACACTATATGAGATCTCCTATAGGTTTTATTTATCAAAAACCTATTTTCCCATGACTAGCAATAACAAAAATTTGTCTCTTTTTCACTCATACTTTACATGTCTCATGATGAATATGTTATTTTCTAATCAAAACATATGTACATATGATAAAAATATGATATTTTTAGTTTTATACAATTATTTCATTACATAACATGATTCAACTTATTTGCTTCTTGTATTCAGAACTTGGCCTTATGTATGTTTAGCATACACCCTCTTGATTGTATGAAATCATTATACCTTGTGTGTGTGGACCTTGGACTTATATATTTGTGTGGCATTCACATGTCCCTTGTATTTAACATTTGGGATATTTATTCAACTTTTTTAACTCTATATTACATATTAAATGTCCCTTGTATGTGGTATTGGTGATTTCTTGTGTGTCATTATGTGACTTTGCTTACATGTTTGTGTTTGAACCTTTTTGGAATTAAGGATAGGGAGAATAGCCTAATAAATTAAGAATAATAATATTATATAATAAATCCAATTAAATAATTTATATTGATAATATATTATGATACAGTGTCAAATTATAAAAATATGCTAAATATAGAAAGTAAAATGCCAAATAGTAATTTAATTACTTAATCATAAAGAAGGAATAACACTTGCTTATTGAATCATGTGAAAGTAGAGATAATAATTGTAAGAAAATAAATATTTAGGATGATGATAAACTATTATTTTTATTTTTTTGGAAATTTCTTCATTAGCCTAGACACTACCATTAAAATAGGGACACTAGTGTCAACGCTTCTATCATAAAATTAACTATTAACTTCTGAAATTGGCTACATCCCAAAAGACCAATGCACACTTGTGTTCATATGTTAAGGAATAATAATTCTAATATTCAAATAAATGTGTGCACAATATAAATAAACACCCTATGTATGTGCTTTAAATAAATCACCAATAAGATAGGTACAAACCATCTAAAACCATACTGACGTGTGTTAAACAAAAAAGGCAAGATCTAGACTGGAAACCATATAGACCAAGAAATACAATAAGAATTATATGGGAAATGAATATAATGTTTACCAATAGTAAATCATGACATCTAATTATGAATCAACATCGGTAGGTGGCATCGAGCAACATCATGTATTAAAACTACCAAGCAGGAAGAACGATGTAATACATTTAAATAGGTGTATCCATTGGCAGTAAAAGGCTCTAAGAAGTCTTTAAAAGTAATTTTCGAATATGAATATGGAATGGTCTAATATTGGTGTAGTATTGGATTGGATTTTTTTTAAGAATTTGAAAATTATATTACAAACTGTCAAATTTTATAGGAATAGTGATGTCTTCAACTTAGATAAAAGAGCTAGGATTGAGCCTGTGAGCAATAGTATTGTAGTGATAAGCATCAAGTAACCTTATAAAACATTAATATCTATGGATACTAATAATCTAGTAAATAAATCCACGTGGTTATTCATGTTATGAACATCTAAGTATAGAATAACATTATTGTGTAGTAGATTAGTATTATTAATTAGATATGTTTTAATGAATGTTATTATAACCATTATAATAAAGTCATCTCTAAGATAAGACTTAATATACAAAATTTGGCATGAATATGAAATCCAACCTTTGATTTTTGACCCATCCCACTCACTGTTTCACACAACTAACCTTGACCTACCCTTGTTTCACTCTATTTACACCTCAAGAGAGTACACAAGGTCCCCACCTTGTGTGATATGTTGGCATAATAATTAATTCAATAAATTTTTTGGAGTGTGAATGGATTGATGTGCTTGGGACTTTTAGACTAGACTTGTGACAACATTTTGGTTTCATTCTCAGGATGGGTCACATTTTATTATTGTGATGGTGAGTACAACTAATAAAATGAGTAGAAGGATGGTTTTCTAGGCCTAATTCACATGATATACACTAAATTTTGGGAGGAAGGAGTAGTGTAAAATCTATAAGGTAGCAAAAAAGATATTAGCATGGAAGGACCAAGTGATTTTGAGCTTAGAAGATAGAGATATGGTGAGAATGGGTAGAGGGTAATGATTGATATAGATCCTAAGGGAAGGATGGATTCAAACTCTATACGTGTCATAAGGACCCATATTGAAAAATAAAGGCATGGGAAAGACTCTTTCACTAAGGTATCATACTCCAATGACAAGGAAATGAGTACTAGTAATGAGAACTGGACTTGGAAAAAGAGACCGAGATATCTTAAGATGGGGATTTATATAAATAAGATATTTGTAGAATGTCAGGATATCCCCATCCTAATGTGTATGCTCATGAAAATCACTCTAAATCATAGGAAGAGTGCCAAGACACTACAAAGGTATGAGATATAGGAGGATTTATTGGGAAGGTATAGGAAGAGGCCCCGCTAAAGAAGTTAGTCTTGTATCCATGAGCTAACCTAGTGATATGTATCCAACATGCCAAGTGGACATAATGTAATTTAGTATGCCACTTATGGGAGAGGCAATAGACCTTGAAGTAAGTGGTTCAACTCTATATAGAGTGGTAGGTGTTGGTAAACTATTGACAAATAAACAAGTGCTCTAATTAGCTAGGGGATCCATTTCACAACCACTTGCAATAGCTAGTGGGATCATACCACCAACCAAAATAAGTGAGAGTTTAGGCATGCCATCATGAATTATTTTAAAATTTTAAACTCTATGGGCACTAGTAAAAACTAATTTGGCTAGCGAATTGGATTACTTCACTTGAAAAGAAATTTAATCAATTTACTACTATATTATTGAATCATGCACATACCTAATATACAAAGTTTGATCCTAATTAGTCCATCATGTATTATAGATTCTTGAATAATGTATTCTTTAAATAATTTGACATCTCAAAATTTGAGTAGTAGAGCATTATTACACTCAAGAAAATCAAACATGAAAAAAGTGAGAGCATATGCACATATGATTCGAGGTTTAGGACCTTGCTGTCTAATCTCTCATATGTGCTTTACCTTGTGCAACATAACTAGTGGTTTGTGTGGGTATTGATTTCCCAATCAATCATACCCTCTTTATATGGACATTTTTTGAACCCTGAGAGCACTAAAGACTACACTAAGAGCTAAGGCTATTAAAATAGAGGATACATGAGTTATATCAGTAGTGGAATTACATGTGGTAAATATGGAAACATCAATGAAACATATTTTAAATAACCAATCACATAACACATGATCTGGTTTATAATGCATTGAGTGTAAGGTAGAAGGGCACAATTAGAATATCTACCCTAGGCATAGTGTGTGCATCTTGAAATTATCATGTGAAATCTGCCATGAGGGCCATGATACTTGGTACTTACCTATACTCAATCACATAACTAAGATCAATGTATCTCTAGATTATAATATATGTCATTCCTACACCCATAATATGGATGATTGTCATATGATTTATGAATTTTATGAGGTAGGGGAGTGAGTTGTGTAACAAGATATTGGAGGACCATTGAGATATGGGTTAGAAAATATTGGGTATAGATACCCTAGGTAGTAGCATGAAAATAGAGGTCATGTAGGTATATGCAGTGGGGTTATATTTACATAATGATCTTTATCATAAATATGGTTTGTTGGACCACTTTCATCATGATTGTCCCCAATATCCTCCTTGTGTGAATTTTTTAGGCACCCACAAGGTTGAGGACTACCTAAATATTTATAGGAGGATCACATGGAATAGAAAGCCTATGAAAGGGGTCAGGATGATTCAATGTGAAAACAAGGCAAGTGTGTAGAATAAAAGGAATAAGATGACTATTGTAACAAGGTATAGGAACTAACAAGTAGTATTACAACTAATCTAAAAGTAATAGATCCCAAAAAAGAGGCCAGGCCAAGGAATGAGCCTAAAAAATAAGGGGTCAAATTATTACAGTTGACACCTACTTTTGTGACTTCTTATTGTGGATCATAATAGATCAAAGTGTTGATTAGGGTTGTTCATGTGATTGAGAACCTATAGGAAGAACTTTAGCTCACCCAAAAGCTGGAGGAGAAAGCTTAGTTATAACTCTGAGCCCATAAGGAGTAAGTTAGTGAGGTGGCTAATCTACTAATTCTCTTCTGAGATAATGGGGTGATTCACATGCTAAATAACCTCCTTGTAAACTTTATCATCATATAGATGGTAAAAGTCTTGAATTTATACCTAGCACATAGGTATGAAATAGAGATCATGCAAGGTGTAAGCTATGATTGAGAGTTTCTATATATGTTGAGATCAACATATGGTCAGTTTGTGACATCATAATAGACATTAGTGTTTAATTAAACATACTTATAGGATATGCATGGATAAAAATGTGAAGTATCATATTACATCCATCACCTAATGTCTTGACTATGGATAACAAGACCAGAGCATAGCCCATAAGGGTTATATATGATAATGAAATTGAGATCATGAATTTCAAGTTTAATATTAACTTTGAGGTGATAGAGCTTGTCAAGGAAGGTAGCTACCCTATGTTTCTAAGAAGGTTGTGGTGTCATGCCAAAAATGTTGATATGTGATTTGAGAATGGAAGTGAGCATGTGGTTATCCTTTTTAATATATATTAAGATGCCACATACATTGAGCACATGGATATCATGACTAAGTAATGCATCATCTACAATATTGGTACACAGGGCCATGAGTGTTTAGGGCCAATGAAAAATACCCTAGAATGGCAATACATAGACATCACCTCTGTTATAGAAAATATTGATATAAATTTATGGGTATAGGAGAATTATGAGGCCATTGACAGGCTATGCGGGGTAATACATTTAAACCCCTTACTTGAACTAGAACATAAAGGTCATTTATTGAGAGCACCTTATACTATAAAAGTGCCAACTAGATATGTGGGATGAATATAATCATGCTTCCACTCCTAAAATGTGAATAAGGGTCCTACTATTCCAAATTTATGCACCACATTGGGACCAAGTCCCAAGGTAATCTTCTTACCTATACTGAAAATTACACACATTAACAAAAAACTTTGAGGAATGCAAGGATGGGAAAACCTTCAGTTGGGAGCATGGTTAGGTGTTGTACACACCTAATACCACTAAAGGAATCAGGTTAATTTGGCTTAGTAAAATAAACATCCCTTTTTGTTTCAAATAAGTTACTACCTTGCACTCAATAACTAAGCAAAGTAGACAATTTGAGGGAGTGTCAGGATATCGATTGAGTCCTGGTGGTGGTGAGATGCCATGAGGACATTTCATCAATTACTAATTTATGCTAATTACATAATAAGGCATATTTACACCAATTTATAATAAGGGAATCTTAGCCATTTTATTTTAGTATCTTACTTTATAGGGCCTATGCATGGTAGTTATGTGTATAAGGTAACAAGATGCACTCACCTCTAAATATCCATCTAGGTAAATTGAGCAAAGGATTCATTTTGAAATTCATAGCCACCAAACATCTACTTATCTCTAGTGAGGTTGGGATGTCCTTAAAATATGAAAAGGAAATTTTGGGCCACCTAAAAATATAAATGAATAAACAATGGGCACCAAGTTGAAACGAAGCACTACATTAGAGGACCAGGCATAGATTTTAGTGTAGGTAGGTGGTAACCCAAAAGGTGTAAAAGTGGTGTCTATGGAAAGGAATAGAAAGAAAAAACAAGAATAATTGCATAGAAGGAGCTAAAGGGAGTAAAAATTCACACATAAAAGAGATAGCACATGAAGAAGTTGGTGTTTTGATCAAGCTAAGGGTAAAACAATAAGTGATAGGTATTGATCCCAAGGATGAAAAATGATAAGATCACACTCAACTAGCTAGATGAAGTGATAAATAGTGATGACTACACCAATTTATAGGAAAGGATGGTAGATCTAAGGCCCAATCTAAATTAATTGTTTTTATAACTAAGTGGCATGAGAAGTGACTCAACAAAGGAAGGACAAGCATGGAGGGTCTCAAGGTATGTTTAAGGCACACTACCTGTCACCATTTTCAAACATAAGGTATGACTCATCCAAGCTACCCTAGATATGAAAGGATAGAAATAGGTGATAGACTTGGAAGATGGATAGTTGTTGATGCATAAATTGGATCAGCCAATGACCTACTCTTATTTAATATAAAAATGGACACCTAGTCCATGGCACAAATTACTCGAAGAAGTTATGATAAGGAGATGTTATCTAGAGAGTGGATAGCATTGGTAAAATTATCTGTGGAGGTGATAACAAGAAAATTTGATAGGTTATAGTTATGAGGAGAAGTTGAGAGGCTCAACAGGTGGAGGAAAATAGACCAAGAGGTCAAGCTTTGAAGACTATGGGTATGAGATACAAAATTTTAAAGAGATAGAATACCCAAAACACTTTTCTTCTCATGTGGGAAGTTGAATCAAAGAGGCTATGAATGTTTGACTCCTATCTCTTCAAGAGTTTGTAGGAAAATCAAGAACATTTAAGCAAAAAAGGTGAGGTTGAGGAGATTATTGACTAAGAGAGGTAGTCAAATTGAAGATGACTCTAGAAGGATCCATATCCCTCCATAAAAAGTGGATGATTATAGGGAAAGAAGTGTAATATAATTTATGGGGATCTCTATGAAGACCTCAGCATGAAGACAACTTGAAGTAGAAGAGGAAGTAGTTGAAGAATGGTTACCACAACTTTATATGCTAATGAAAATTAGTAATGATGTAGGTCAAGAGGATGCACAATGGAGTGGTGTAGCTAGAGGATGGATGGAATTCAAAAAAATGTCTAATGATGAGGAAATGAAAGGAAACATCAGGTTTACTCACTACCACAATGTGTATAGTTTAGTTAGGACTATTAGGAGATGTCAAAAAGTCCATAGGGTTAGGCTAGATATGAAGGAAGTAGGTAGATACCTCGCTTGGATGGTGGAATCCATTTAGGATCCCACCCTCATTCTTTGAGGGTAATTTAGGTGTACACTATGAGGGAGTCATGATAGATAACTTACAACCATCAAAAGGTCATAAGGCACATAGATGTTTCTTGGATATACACACCCTCATAGGATAATAATGTGTATAATATAATTATCATGAGAGCAATTTAGATAATAAGGAAGTAAGAGAAGATTGGGAAACCCATAAGAATAAGCTAAATTATTCCTCATAAAATAATCATTATAACAGATCTTATGGGAAGCTGGACCTTTAGAATACTATGGATAGAGTTGTATGCTCTAAAATAAGATGTTGCCAGGTGGAAGGGCTTAAGCCAAGGAAGAGAGGTAAGAAATCCATTAGAAATGAAGGAAAGATATATAAGAGCATGCAATTTTTCACTTGCTACAATAGATGATGAAAATTGGCTCATGAGGAGTTATGCAAAAAAAGTCTTGTCTAAAAGTGTAAATCTAGATGAATCAATTGCTTATGGTTTGGCTTTATAAGTAGATGGATACACCAAGAAAGTAATAAAAAGATGGAATGGTTATCCAACGATGGAAAACTAGTTTAGTGCAGGGTGATGTTGACCCATGAAATCAACTAATTCTTAAAAGACCAATGCACACTCATGTGCATCCAATAAAGGAATAGCAGTGCTTATATCCAAATAAAGGCATGTATGATCCAAACCAACACCCTACATGTGCACCCAAAATAAATCACCAACCAGATAGATGCAAACCATCTACAAATACGTTGGTGTGTGTTAAATGACAAAATGGTAGTTATCAAATTGGTAAAGATGTGGACCTAGGAATCATAGTGAGAATTTCATGGGAAATGGTGGGAGTGTTAATTGATGGGAGATCTTATTAGATAGTTATGAAGTAATGGTTGTAGGAGGCATTAATAAGCACAACATATTAAAAATTTTATATGGTAAAAATGGTGCAATAACTACAAATAGTTGTAGCCACTAGTAGTAAAAGGCTCTAAGGAGTCTTTAAAATAAAGTTGCTCAAAGGAATATGGGTTGGTTTGGTATTGGTCAAGCTTTTGGTATAAGAAGTCAAATATTGTATTATAAACTACTGAATTATATTGAAATAGTGGTGTATTTAACTTATATAAAAGAGTTAGGATTGAGCTAACAAACAATAATATTATAATGATAAACATTAGGTAACCTTTTAAAACATGAATAGCTATGTATACTAAGAAGTTATTCAATAAATCCATGTGGTTACTAATGTGATGAAAATTTGAATCTAGAATAACATTAAAGTGTAGTAGATTAGTATTCTTAATTGGACATGTTTTAATTAATATTAATGTAACTTTGATAAAAAAGGCATATCTAAGATAAGACTTAGTATACAAAAAGTGGCATTAATATAAAATCTAGCCTTTGATATTTGACCCAGCCCACTCACTATTGCATGCAACTAGCCTCAACCTACCTCAATTCCACTCTCTTTGTGCCTCAGGTGAGTGCACAAATTCCCCACCTAGTGTGATATGTCATCATAGGAGTTACTTCGATAAATTTTATGGAGAATTGATGGACTAATGCACTCAAAACTTGGACACTAAACTTATAACAACACTGACACTTCTATCTATAGTGAAGTATAAATCATTTGCTAGAAATTCCATGTATACCTATTAGGGTTCCCTATCATCTTTAAGATTATTTATTTGGATCATATGAACACATTTTGGATATTATTATGTAGCTCAAAACCATATGTCATAAAATTAGGGCATGTCACCTTGAAAAATAGGGTTTTTGGGCTCAAGTGAAGTTTATTTGACTTCAAAAATCCATCTATAAGTGAGTGATGCCTATATATCTAATACTTCGAAGAGGACCTTAGATTGACGTAGTTCTCCTTCTAGTGTGGGATTTTGTGTGAATAATTTTTGCAATATGATAAATGTGAGTGCATGTAGTGATCTATATTATAACATGTAAAATTTTATTCATGGGCTACTCTTTGGAATCTAAAGACATGTAATAATATTTCTTCTATGATTGATGTGGAAATGGGGAAGAATAGGAAAGTTTCACAAGTTTCGAAGGTGATTTTAGATAGATTTTGCTTGAAAAGTACTTGATATTTCATGACCACAATGAATGGTCTTTGTCTTCTTTTTATAAAACAACTTTTGAAATGTTCTCATAGGTGGGTTAAAATTGTTGATCATGATCATTGATGTTAGGTTGTCATTGATGTCAAACAGAGCATGAAATATTAATTCATTAATGACAAAGAAGTTATGTTTGATAGCTTGGAGAAGATATGTCACATTTAAAGGTCTATAAAGATAAGGAAGATGTTGTGAGTCATCCATAGATGTCTTGGTGAAGATCTAGTATGTCACTTGATCATTTGGAATGAGAAACATGCATCTTCTAGTTTAATAGAATCTAGACCATCATTGCATGTCATGCAAATATGAATGAACTAGCAAGTTTTTGCATTTAATAAAAGGTCTCAAAAATTCAACTGAGGTCAAAGGATTTCATAGAGATGTTGTCTATAGTTCCAAAAAGGTAACCTAAAAATTTAGACTCTTAAAGTGCTTTCTAGCTCAATTTTTAAACCTTCAAAGTTACTATTATAGACTATAATGGGCTAAATACCATCAATTTTAACTATGTTGAAGTATGATGTCATTTTTTCTAGTCAAATTTAACAATGAGCATTAATAGAATCAAGATCTAATGGTGAGTGTTTCATCAGACTAGATAATGATCTAATAGTGCATATGATCTTGTCAAACTTGATCTAACGATGTGTATTCAATAAAAATCTCAAAGAATCTAAGATTACATGTACTAGTGACAAGTGTCACTATCTCATTGATTTGATAGAAGATCAATAGTTCATGGGTGTTAATACTAACAAAGATCAATAGTGTGGGTTGAGTCAAAAGTCAAATGTGTAGAAGGCATGTAGTGTTACCAAGTGGCACAATCTCAGGTGTTCTAATCTAGTTCTAATGTTGAGCATTGCAAGATAATGATCGAGCCACTCAGAGGAGCTCAATAATGTGTATTTATCCATAGTTGCTAAGAATCATGAGATGAAAGTAAAGCTCTTGATGTTTAGTGTCTGTACAATGACCAATGGAATTTAAATATTAGAATTTGGGAGGGAAAACTAGTCTATATGTTTTTGATTTATAACTTTTGATATATGTGGAATTTGATCATAGTGTAGAAGGCAAAGTTGTATATGACTCCAAGGCATGTCCATAAAACCTAGTTATAAATTTTGATTTTTTTGTATATTCAAAGTTATTAAGCTCCAAAGTTGACTATGTGTTTTATTATGTTTTGCATGTGACCTGAGAAGGATATTTGAGTTGGTCTTGTTAGTATTTTGATGTTTAAAAATGATCAAACTATTGGAAAGTGTTGTAACTCAATAAAGATCATATATGTGGATTTTGGAAGTTTGACCAATCCATATTCAGTATGAACAAAGGCTTGAAAGTTGATTGTTTGTTCGTTCATGGTGCTACTGTGTATAAAATATTGTAGTAGAAGGATGTTTTGGTAAGAGAAATCACGTAAAGATGTCTTAAGGGTCATATGGAGTGGACTCAAGTGTTTGATATTGATCATTTGTTCTTGATTTGATTGATGGAGTGCTAAATGAGTGAATAGATATCTATAAGACTTATAAGAGCTACTAAGGCCTAATTGAAAGGTGTAGCTTCTTAAGTGTGATGCATAGATGTTATGGCTGACCTATGAGGATGATATTGAGTTATGTATTAGCATATTATATGTTTTAATGGTTAAGATAAGTCTTTTATCTGACCAAAAAGATAATATTCATGAATACTCTATAAATAATGGAGACCAAGGCAATGGTTTCTAGACTTGAATGTGAGAATTGAGAGAGTAGAAAATAGAAGTGAAGGAAAGAGATTAAAGTGAGTGTGATTAAAGGATGGACTGAAGTACATAATAGATTAAGGATGAGCTAAGAAAACTAGAGATATCTAAAAGGGTGTTTTGGATGCATCACTTGTATGAGTAAGTTTGAGAGTGTAAAGAGAGTTGTTATACATCTTTTCTCCAATAAGATTGATTTATAATCAGAATTCAAGAGTTGTTGATTTCATAAGGTGTTGTGTGGGTGCTTAACATCTAGAACAAGTGGGTGCCTATTCATACATAAGGGTGGGTGCTCCTTTTAAATTGGGTGCTTCACTAAATTGGTATAATATTTGTAATCATATTATAGGATAAGTATTCCATGTGTTTGTAGGCTTGAGAGTGGATTTTATTCCCTAAGAGGGTTTCTTACGTAGATCTAACATTATGTGTGTGATCTTGCATCATATTTTTTATTCATTAGTATGAACATCATGTATGCTTTATGAATGATTATGGTCATTGATTAAGAGTTTGAAAGGATTGTAATTGATGTTGGAAATATCTTACATCACTTATTCACCCCCCTTAGTGATTGTACCTCCAATAATTGTTATTAGAGCAATACCTTTTGTGCAAGTTTAACCACTTCAAGGTGATCTAAGGTATATTATGGCAAGTCAAAAAATGTAGGGTTTCTATACAAATCAAGAACCATTGTTCAATGGGTCAAATTATACTTTATATAGTACAAGGATGAGGACATATATCATGTCTTTAGGGTTTGATATTTGGAAATCTATCATGGATGGTTATACTACACCATCTACTCCTCCAACTAGTGTTGCTACCAAAAAATTGAGTGAAAATAATTCAAAAGATATGAATTCTATCATTTATGGTCTATTTGAGGTTGAATTCACCAAAGTGATCCACTATAAATATGCTAAGGAAATTTGGGTCAAATTATAGAATATTTATGAAGGAAACTCTAAGGTAAAACTGGCCAAGTTGTAGACCTATAAAAGGTAATTTAAAAGTCTCAAAATGAATGAATAATATATTGTGGCATCCTATATTCTAAGGGTTGATGAGTATAAAACATGATCAGAGGTCTTAGAGAGGTGATTGATGAAGCCACTATAATACAGAAGGTATTGAAGACTCTTACACTCAAGTTTGATTAAAAAGTTTATACTATAGAAGAAATTCATGATCTCACTTAGTTGAATATGGATGTACTACATGGAATTCTTAATGCTTATGAAATGACAGTTGATGAAGATAGACCTCCTAAGAAGGAAGTATCCTTCAAGGTGATCAAGGAGATAAAAGCCAAGGAGAACAAGTTGCCTTAAAGATTTTGATCTTAATGAAGATCAACTTGAAGTCATGATTACAAGAAAATTGAATGTAGAATCATGTAAGAATGAAGGAAAACTTCCTTTCAAATGTTTTTCATGTGGTAAAGTTGGTCATTTTGTAGCTATATGTATAGGTATAGAAAATTATGAACACAAAGAAGCTCATAAATAATCTCATGAGGATGAACACAAGAAATGTGAGTGTCTTAGCAAGTACAGTAAGTTATTTAGTAAGAAAAATGGAAAGAATGAATCATACAAGGGCAATAAGATCCTTTACCATGAAGAAGATAGTAACTCATTTGTAGAAGAAAAAGTAAACACATCTGATAGTGATGATTCTTTTCATAATGGGGACATGGAGACATTGTTCATGGCTCTTAATGATGATGAAGGTGAATTTTCTTTAAGTAGAGATTTATTTAGTGGAGATAGCTCAGAGGAAGAAGATGAGAAAGTAACTCTTGAAGATAAATATCTAGATATTATGGACTAAATGAAGATACTACAAAGAAAGAATAGAAATAAGATTCCTTGATCAAATCTTATGAGGAGCAAATTAGACTTTTTGAATGTAGGATGAGTAATGAATTCAAGGAGCATGATGAAATCACACAATAGTTTGAAATTTAGTTTTGTTCTCTTAATAAAGAACTAAATAATAAGGATGAAGAGTATATCATGTATCAATAAAATATATAGTCTTTGTAGATGAAACTAAATTAAGCTATGATCAAAGATATAAATGATGATTCAGATAATAAGAATGAATTGATGAATGCTCTTGAAGATCTAAATATTGAGAAGAAAAGGAAAAAAAAAATATGATGTCACAAATCAAGGACTATGAAGAAAAATTTAGTGTGTTCAAAATAAGATTGAATGATGACACTAGGGAACGTGAAGATATTTTCAAGCATCTCAACAGTCAATTAGAAACTATGACTACAAGCCTAAAAACCAAAGAAGATGAGAGCTTAAGGTATGTGATTGAAATTAAGTCATTAAAAACTTATTTAGACAAGACATCTTGTAAGGTGAAGTCATTTGTGAAGTTTTAAAAGAGCTCAAATGATCTTGACAATATTTTGACTAGTCAAAGGCATGAAAGTGATAGAAATGGTCTTGGATACAAATAAGAATAAAAGCATGTAACTCAAGACAAGATAAAGGCTAATGTAAACAAAGACAATCAGACTTTGAAGATCAATCATTAGTCAAGGAATAAAGGTATTGGCAAAATGAAGACAAATCAGATTAGACAACCAAATGCTATGAGGTATGCAAATTCCAATGGTCATTGTTACTCTTGTAATCAGTTTGGTCATAGGTCAAAAGATTGTAAAATATCCTTGAGAAATGAATTTACATGGAATTATGAGAAAGATAATGGGAAGCATGAAGAACATCATCATTCAAGATAGTTAATAGGTTCACAAGGAAATAATGACATATTTTTATACAAGTGTCAAGGAGTTAGTCATATTACAAAGTTTTGTAATATCTTCATGAAGAGACCAAATGATCAGGTACATGAACAAATTCATGAAACTAAAAGAAATCATCATATGTCTCAATCATAAGGTATGTACATCTGAGACATCTCATTTGTTTCAAATTTCATGAGAGAAGTCACATACCAAGGTTCTACAAGAATGATTAGAATTCAACTTTAAATATTAATCCTAATATGAAGAAAAGGAGTCTTAGGGAATGGAGGCCTAAGTAGGTAAATGTAAAATAGGCTCAAAATGGATTATTTTCCATGAGAAAATAGGGAACAAGTTCAAGTATCAAGGAACAAGCCTTATCTACCCAAATGGACATGGAAATCAAGTAGGATCCTGAGAAAAAAGAAAAGACTAAGGTTGAGAACTCATTCAAAGACAATCTAAAGATGAGGAAAGACTATAAGTCAAGTGAGAATGGAGATATGGGAATCTCTTTAGTTTTGGGATCTTTAGTCCTTCCATGATAGGTGGGTGTCTCTACCTATTCTTCTTAAGAGACATCTTTCATATGTGGAATCAAGTGTGTGTGCTCTAGCTAATGATCAAAGTGCCAATCAGTACAGATCTTGAAGGAAAAGGGTAAGCAAGAGTTTGTGAAATATAAGCTTGAAGATGAAGGACTTTGAGAAGATTAAATTAGTTTGGATGTTGGTTTAGGAGGTTGATCAATCAAGACATGGATAAATAATTGTAGGATAAGAATAGTATTAGAAGATGTGCATAATATAAGGGGGATTATATGTGAAGATGCTTCTATGATAGAGGTGTGAAGATGTTTGATACATTTATGATTTCAAGAAAATTAACATGATGACTTGATCAAACCAAGTCATGTATTTTTACAAGGTATTGAATCTTCTTGCATGTGGAAAGAGAGCTTGTGAGTTCTGTACGTAGATAGGTATAAGGATAAGAAAAGCTCAAGTTTAGATTGGTGTATATCATGTAACAGATGGCATGAGATGGAGCATGATGTTAGGGCGACATTTTTAAGCTCTGTGAGTAGTTTGTCAGGTCTAATGATCAGAGAAGTACAAGTTCATATTGGTGCATATCAAAGGGGGAGAAATTGATTCATATGCTTGAAAGTATGTAAGTATCTTGAGCATCTCAAATAGTAATTGAATGAATACACATTGTTGAGGAGTAATTGTTGGCATGTTGAGGAAGAGACCCTTTGTCATTAATGTCAGTGGAGGAGAAAGATCATAATGAAGGAGATTAATTTAAATAAGAATAAATCATTTTGAGGATGTTTTTCCATCAATGACAAAGGGGGAGATTATTTAGCATGATTATTGATGTTAGGTTGTCATCGATGTAGAAGAGAGCATGAGATATTAATGCATTAATGATTAAAAAAAGTCATGTTTTATAGCTTAGAGAATATATGGCACATTTTCAGGTCTGTAAGGACAAATAATATGTTTTGAGGCATCCATAGATGTCTTGGTGAAGCTTTTGCATGTCACTTGATCATTTAGAATGAAAGACATGCATCTTCTAGCTTAAGAAAAGCTAGACCATCACTGCATGTCATGTAAATATGAATGAACCAAAAAGTTTGTGTATTTAATACAGGATCTCATAAAGTGTCAAAGGATTTCATGGAGATGTTGTCTTTAGTTCCAAGAAGGTACCATAAAAATTTGGACTGTTGAAGTGATTTCTAGCTTAATTTATAAACCTTCAAAATTACTCTTGTAGATTATGTTAGGCTAAAGACTATCAAGTTTAACTACATTGAAGTCTGAGGTCATTTTATCTAGTTAGATCCAATGGTGAGTATTAATTGAATCAAGTTTTAATGTCATGCATTTCATCGAACTATATAATTATCCAATAGTGTGTATGATCTTTTCAGACTTGATTTAAGTATGTGTATTAATTCAAAATGTCAAAGAATATAAGATTGCATGCATTGGTGATAAGTGTCACTATCTTATTGAGTTAACAGAAGATCAATTACTAACAGAGATTGATGGTGCAGGTTGAGTCAAAATTTAAATGTGCAAAAGGAACACAGTATTACCAAGTGGCACACTCTCAGGTTTTATGATCTAGATCTAACGATAAGCATTGGAAGATAACAATCAAGCTACTCAGAGGAGTTTGATGATGCATATTTATCCACAGTTGCTAGGAAACACAAAATTAAAGTAAAGTGCTCAATGTTTAGTATCTATATAGTGACTGTTGTAATTTAAATACTCAAATTTGTAAGGGAAAATGAGTCTATAATTTTTTTAGCTATAACTTTTGATATATGCAGAATTTGATCATCGTGTAAAACTAAAAGTTATAGAGGAATCCAAGGTGTATCCAGAGATCCTAGTTAAAAAATTTAAATTTTTTTATAGTCAAATTTATTAAGATTTAAAGTTGACTATGTATTTTATCATGTTCTACATATGACCCAAGAAGGATATTTGAGTTGGTCTTGTTAGTATTTTTATGTTTATAAATGATATAACTATTAGAAAGTGTTGTAACTCAATGAGGATCATCTATTTTAATTTTGGAGGTTTGACCAATCCATATTCAGTATGAACAAAGGCTTGGAAGTTAACTATTTAGTCTTTCATGGTGTTATTATGTTCAGAATATTATTCAAGCAATTTTGCTTTAGCAGAAGGATGTTTTGGTAGGATTAATCACCTAAAGATGTCTTAGGAGTCATATAGAGTGGACTCAAGTGTTTGAGATTGATCATATATTCTTCATTTTTTTGATTGAGTGTTAAATGAGTGAATAGGTCTCTATGGACTTATAAGAGTTATTAAGGCCTAATTGAAAGGTGTAGCTGCTTAAGTGTGACCCATAGATGTTATGGACAACCTATGAGGATGGTATTGAGCTATGTATTAGCATATTATATGTATTAATGGTTAAGTCAAGTATTTTGGTCAACCAAGAAGATAATATTCGTGAAGACTCTATAAATAATGCAGACTAAGGCAATGGTTTCTAGACTTGAATGTGAGAATTGAGAGAGAAAAAGATAGATGCAAAGGAAAGAGATCAAAGTGAGTGTACTCAATGGATGGAATAAAGTATAGAATATATTAAGTATGAGATAAGAATACAAGAGAGATCCAAAATGGTGATTTGGATGCACTACTTGTATGAGTACGTTTGAGAGTGTGAAGAGAGTTGTTATACATTTTTTCTCCAATTCGATTGATCTAAAATCATAAATTAGGAGTTATTGATTTCATAATGTGTTATGTGGGTGCTCAACATCTAGAATAAGTGGGTGCTTATTAATACTTAGGGGTGGGTGCTCCTTGTGAAGTGGGTGTTTCACTAAATTGGTCTCATGTTTGTAATAATCTCATAAAACAAGTAGAACATGTGTATATAGGTGGGTTTTATTCCCCAAGAGTGTTTCTTATGTAGATATAACATTATGTGTGTGATCTTGCATCATCTTTATTATTCATTAGTATGAACATCTTGTATGCTTTATTAATGTTTATGGTAATTGATTAAGAGTTTTAAAGGATTACCATTAAAGTTTGAAATATTTTGCATCACTGGTTCACCTCCCTCCCCTCATTGATTGTACCTCCAACAATTGGTATCAAATCAATACCTTTTGTGCTAGCTTAACCACTTGAAGGTGATCCAAGGTATATTATGACAAGTCAACATATGTAGGGTTTCTCTACAAATCAAGCATCATTGTTTAATGGGTCAAATTACATTTTATGGAGTACAAGGATGAGGACATACATCCTGACTTTAGGGTTTGATATTTGGAAATTTGTCATGGATTGTTATACTGCACCAACTACTCCTCCAACTAATGTTGCTAACAAAAAATTGAGTGAGAATAATTTAAAAGCTATGAGTGTTATCATTTGTAATCTATTCAAGGTTGAATTTACCAAAGTGATCCATTACAAATATGCCAAGGAAATTTGGGTCAAATTATAGACTATCTATAAAGGAGACCCTAAGGTAAAAATTGTCCAAGTTGCAAACCTACTGAAGGCAATTTGAAGGTCTCAAAATGAAGGAAGAAGATACTATTGCATTTTATATTCTAGGGGTTGATGAGGTAGTAAACATTATCAAAGGTCTTAGAGAGGTGATTAATGAAGCCACTATAGTACAAAAGGTATTGAAGACTCTTACACTAAAGTTTGATTCAAAAAAAATTATTGTATAATAAAGTCATGATCTCACTCAATTGAAGATGTATGAACTACACGGCATTCTTAATGCCTATAAAATGAGATTTGATGAAGACAGACCTCTTAAGAAGGAAACGACCTTCAAGGTGAGCAAGGAGATAAAATCCAAGAAGAAAAAGTTAAGTCTTGAATATTTTTATCTTAATGAAGATCACCTTGAAGCCATGATTCCAAAAAAATTGAATGTAGGATCAGGTAAGTATGAAGGAAAACTTCCTTTCAATTTTTTTTCATGTCATAAAGTTGGTCATTTTATAGCTAGATGTCCAGGTATAGATAAGTCTGAATATAAAGAAGCCTATAAAGAATATCATGAGGATGGACACAAGAAATGTGAGGGTCCTAGAAATTATAATAAATTCTTCAATAAGAAAAATGGAAAGAAGGAATCATACAATGGTAATAATAGCCTTTACCATGAAGAAGATAGTAACTCATCTACAAAAGAAGTAAACACATCTGATAGTGATGATTATTTTCATAATGGGGACATGGAGACATTGTTCATGGATATTAATGATGATGAAGGTGAATTTTATTTAAGAAAATATTTATTTAGTGGAGATATCTCAGAGGAAGAAGATGAGAAAGTCACCCATAAAGATAAATATCTAGATATTATGGAAGAAATGAAGATACTACAAAGAAAGAATAGAAAAAAAGATTCCTTGATCAAATCCAATGAGCAAATTGGAATTTTTAAAGGTAGAATAACTAACAAATTCAAGGAGAATGATGAGCTCATACAACAGTTTGAAACATAGGTTTGTTCTCTTGATGAAGAAGTAAAGAATAAGGATGAAGAGTATATCATGTATCGATTAGAGATAGACTCTTTGCAGATGAAACTTAATCAAATTATGATCAAAGATACAGATGATGATTTAGATAATAAGGATGAATTGATGAATTCTCTTGAATATTTTAAAATTGAGAAGAAAAGGAACAAATGACTATGAATAATAATTTAGTGTGTTTGAAGAAATATTGAATGATGACACCAGAGAATATGAAGATATTGTCAATCATCTCAACAGACAATTAGAAACTATGTCTACAAGCCTAAAAACTAAATAAGATGAGAGATTAATGTATGTGATTGAAATTGAGTCATTAAAAGCTAAGTTAGACAAGACAAGGTGAAGTCATTTGTGAAGTTTGAAAAGAGCTCAAATGATCTTGACAATATTTTAAGTAGTCAAAAGAATGAAAGTGATAGAACTGGTCTTGGATACAAAGAAGAAAAAAAGCATGTAACTTAAGGCAAGATAAAGGCTAATGTGAATAAGGACAATTAAACTTTGAATATCAATCATTAGTCAAGGAATGAAGGTGTTAGCAGAATGAAGACAAATTAGATCAGACAACCAAATGCTATGAGGTATGCAAATTTCAATGGTCATTATTACTCTTACAATCAGTTTGGTCATAGGTCAAAAAAATTTAAAATATCCTTGAGGAATGAATTTTCATGGAATTATGAGCAAGACAATGGGAACGATGAAGAACATCATCACTCAAGATAGTCAACAAGTTCACAAGGAAAGAATGACATCTTTTACTACAAGTGTCAAGAATTTGGTCATATTTCAAAGTTTTGTAATATCTTTATCAGGAGACCAAATGATCAAGTACATGAAAAAATTCATGAAACTATAAGGAATCATCATATGTCTCAATCACAAGATATGTACATCTGAGAAATATCATTTGTTTCAAATGTCATGAGAGAGGTCACATAGCAAGGTTCTACAAGAATGATCAGAATTTAACTTTATATATTAATCCTAACATGAATAAAAGGAGTCTTAGAGAATGGAGGCCTAATTAGGTAAATGTAAAATAGGCTCAAAATGGATTGTTTTCCATGAGAGAATAGGGAACAAGTTCAAGTATCAAGGAACAAGCCTTATCTACCCAAATGGATAAGGAAATCAAGTAGGATCCTGAGATAAAAGAAAAGACTAAGGATGAGAACTCCTTCAAAGATAATATAAATATGAGGAAGGACTACAAGTCAAGTGAGAGCATGGGGATATGGGAATATTTTGAGTTTTGGGATCTTTAGTCCTTCCATGATAGGTGGGTGTCTCTACCTATTCTTCTTAGGATACATCTTTCATGTGTGGAAGCAAGTGTGTGTCCTTTAGGTAATGATCAAAGTGCCAATCAGTACAGATCTTGAAGGCAAAGGGTAAGTAAGAGTTTGTGAAATATAAGCTTGAAGATGAAGGACTTTGAGAAGATTAAATTAATTTTGATGTTGATTTAGGAAGTTGATCAATCAAGACATAAATAAATGATTTTAGGATAATAATAATGTTAGAATATGTGCATAATGGGGGAGTATATGTGAAGATGCTTCTATGATAGAGATGTGAAGATGTTTGCTATAGTTGTGATTTCAAGAAAATTGGCATGATGACTTGATCAAACCAAGTCATGTATTTTGACAAGGTATTAAATATTCTTGCATGAGGAAAGAGAGATTGTGAGTTCTATAGGTAGATAGGTATAAGGATAAGAAAAGCTCAAGTTTAGATTGGTGTATATCATAGAATAGATAACATGAGATGGATCATGATGTTAGGGGGGGCTTTATATGCTCTATGAGAAATTTTTTGGGTATAAGGATCATAGAAGTCCAGGTTCAAATTAGTGCATATAAAAGGGAGAGAAATTGATTCATATGAATGAAAATATGCAAGTATATTGAGCATCTTAAATAGTAATTGAATGCATATATATTATTGAGGAATAATTTTTAGCATGTTGAGGAAGAGACCCTTTGTCATTAATGTCAAAGGGGGAGAAATATCAAAATGAAGGAGCTCAATTCAAATAAAAAGCTATTCTGAGGGTGTTTTGTCATCAATGAAAAAGGGGGAGATTTTTTATCATGATCATTGATGTTAGGTTGTCATTGATGTCGAAGAGAGCATGAGATATTAATGCATTAATGATAAATAAGTTGTGTTTGATAACTTGGAGAAGATATGGTACATTTTCAGGTCTATAAGGACAAATAAGATGTTGTGAGGCATCCATATATGTCTTAGTGAATCTTTGTATGTCACTTGATTATTTAGAATGAGAAACATGCATCTTCTAGCTTAAGAGAAGCCAAACCATTACTGCACATCATGTAGATATGAATGAACTAAAAAAATTGTGCATTTAATACATGGTCTCATAAAGTCAACCAAGGTAAAATTATTTCATAGTGATGTCTATAGTGCCCATAAGGTACCCTAAAAATTTGGACTCTTGAAGTGTTTTCTAACTCAAGTTATAAACCCTCAAAGTTGTTCTTTCAGATTATGATGGGCCAGAGACTATTAAGTCTAAATACATTAAAGTCTAAGGTCATTTTGTCTATTCAGATCCAATGATGAGTTTTAATCGAATCAAGATCTAACGGCAAGCATTTCATCAAATGGGATAATGATCCAATAGTGTGTATGATCTTGTCATACTTGATTTAACGTTGTATATTTAGTCAAAATGTCAAAGAATATAAGATTACACACACTGGTGATAAGTGTCACTATATTTTTGTGTTGACATAAGATCAATGATTTATGGGCATTCATAATGATAGAGATCGATGGTGTGGGTCGAGTCAAAAGTCAAATGTATATCAGGCACATAGTACTACCAAGTGGCATAGTCTCAGGTATTTTGATCTAGATCTAATGATGAGAATTATAAACTAATGATTGAGATACTCAAAGGAGATTGATGGTGTGTTTTTATCCATATTTATTAAGTAACATGATATAAAATTAAAGTGATCTATGTTTAGTGTCTATACAGTGACCGTTAGAATTTAAATATTTGAATTTGCACGGGAAAACTAGTCTACAATTTTTGAGCTATAATTTTTGATATATGCAAAATTTGATCATGGCATAAAATTCAAACATGTAGAAGACTCATAGGCACATCAAGTGAACCTAGTTATAAATTTTTAATGTTTGTATAGTCAAATTTATTAATCTCTAAAATTTATTGTGTGTTTTATCATGTTTTGCATGTGACCCAAGAAGGATATTTGAGTTGGTCTTGTTAGTATTTTGATGTTTCAAAATGATATAACTATTGTAAAGTGTTGTATATTCAATGACGATCATCTGTGTGGATTTTAGAGGTGTGACTAATCCATATTTAGTATGAACAAAGGCTTAAAAGTTGACTATTTCTTTGTTTATGGTGTTACTATGGACAAAATATTATTCAAGCAATTATTTTTTAGTAGAAGGATGTTTTGGTGGGAGAAATCCCCTAAAGATGTCTTAAGGTTCATTTGAGATGGACTAAGGTGTTTGATATCAATCATATGTTCTTGATTTGCTTGATGGAGTGCTAAATGAGTGAATAGGTCTCCATGAGACCTATAAGAGCTACTAAGGCCTAATTAGAAGGTGTAGTTGCTCTAGTGTGACCCATCGATGTTATAGACAACTTATGAGGATGGTATTAAGATATGTATTAAAATATTAGATGTCTTAATGGTTAAGGTAAGTCTTTTGGCTGACCAAGAAGATAATATTCATGAAGACTCTATAAAGAGTGGAGACCAAGGCAATGGTTTATAGACTTGAATGTAAGAATTGAGAGAGAAAAAGATAGAGGTGTAGGTTAGAGATCAGAGTGAGTGTGCTCAATGGATGGACTAAAATACAAAACAAATTGAGGATGAGTGAAGAAGACTAAAGAGATCCAAAAGGGTGTTTTGGATACATTGCTTGTATGAACAGTTTTGAGAGTGTGAAGAGAGT
Source organism: Torreya grandis (assembly GCA_037957365.1). NCBI lineage: Eukaryota > Viridiplantae > Streptophyta > Pinopsida > Cupressales > Taxaceae > Torreya > Torreya grandis. Next base: position 765,602 of record JARHVA010005595.1, on the reverse strand, counting down.
TGGTATACATCATTTTTCTAATCAGATTGATCTGTAATAAAAATTTAGGATTTGTTGATTTCATAAGGTGTTGTGTGGGTGCTCAACATCTAGAAAAAGTGGGTGCTTGTTCATAATTAGGGTTGGGTGCTTCACTAAATTGATCTCATGTTTGTAATCATCTTATAAGATAAGTATTCCATGTGTTTGTAGACCTGAGCGTGGGTTGTATTCCCCAAGAGGGTTTCCCACGTAGATCTGATGTTATGTGTGTGCTCTTAAATCATCTTTCTTATTAATTAGTATGAACATGTTGTATGATTTATGATTTCTTATGGTCATTTATTAAGAGTTTAAAATTATTGTAATTTAAGTTTGAAATATCTTGCATCACTGATTCACCCCCCAGTGATTGTAACTCTAAAAAAAAATAACACTATAGGCTAACCCATATATGTCAAAATATTTATAAATTTGAGTGTTTTTGAGGTAAAAACATTAGCATTAGAACTAGGATAGTATCATTATAAATGTTGATGTTGGTGCCCTAATATGGATGATAGTGTCTGAGAGAATAGGAAAATGTTGAAGATATATAACTAATAGTGAAGGGTGTATATTAACTTTTAAGCATATTTTGGTCTACAAGTGATTTAAATAACCATAATATCAAGCTTGAACTATAAGATAATCATTTAGGTACATTGATATGGTGAATGCAAGCCTTTTGGTAGCAAAAAGGTCCTAAGTTGAATAGTTGATCCATGAGTGATATTTTTCAAGTGTAAAAGACTAGTTTATCTTGTAAAATTCAGATTTAGCATTTACATTTTCTCCCCCTTTAATCTAATAATGTGTAAGGATGAAAATACTAGGTTAAAGTAAAATAAATGTGTATCTTAGTCTGTAAAACACACCTTGATTTTACTATAGCCCTATTTAAAAAATTTATGTGTATTACCTACAACAAAGAGTTTTTTACATATTAATTAGTGCATATAATGTCTATGCAACCATGTTTCCCCTTGTTATTTTTATTGTGTAATGTTTCTTCCTAGCTAAAGCATTGAAGAGATAGATAGAGAGAGAGAGAGAGAGAAATAGGTTCACAATTAAACCCTAGAGATGTGAAAAGGATAATTAGTGGGTAATCATGCCCTGATTTAGTGAAAAGGTGAGTTTTGAAATGGCCATAGAGTGCACTAAATATTGACCACATAGCAAAAGTGTATATATAATCTAAATAATCTCTTCTAGGTCAGATGGTATAACCATCTCAATTTAAAAAATGGAAGTATTTTCAAGGCCATGAAGTGCATTGAATCTCAATCACAATAATCAAGGGAGCAAAACTGCTATATCAAATGAAATCTTAATCGATTCATCTTGGTTAGGTTAGTGCATAAATGTGTATAAAATTTGAATGTGTATATATGATCTGGTGAATTTACATGGTGTATGCACCTTTAATGTGTCTCAAGCTAATGTATTTGTTAAAATTTAACCTTTGTTCTATAAAATATGTATAATATCTATCACAAATCTTAAAAACTCTACCCTAAATCTAAGAAAATATGTGTTAAATGCATAAAATTATGACCTAAGTGTATATCTAAATCATGTAAATTATATGAAATTCCTCTCATTTTTACAATTGTGTATGTGGAATCATGTCTCTATGACATGACCCCATTTATATTCCCCCTCTTTTAGATGATGGGAATGCAATGTGACAGTCACCTTATCTCAAAAATATAAGATAACCATGTTATATACGTATCAATCATATAGTAAATAATCACATAATGTTATCATGTCTAAGCAAATGTATCAATGAAGCTCTTAATATCCAAACATCACAAGCCCTAATATTCATGATATGTATCATGAAAACATCTATAAGTAACAATAATAATCTCATCAAACAATCAAGTACACACACAAGATCACTCAATGTCATGCAAAAGGGGTTTATGGAGACTACAAAAAAGGGGCATATTCAAAGGGCATGCACTTAAAGGAGAGGACATGTTAAAATTTACACACACCAAAGAAATAATCAACACTTAGGGCACTATGGATAATAAAAAAGGAACATGTTTAAATGTTCTATAATCAATACAAAGTGGCTAATAATAATTACACTCAATTAATCCATGTGAAAAGATGAATAAGTGAAGTATATAAGCAACTAGCATAAGCATATCATTTGTCCCTACATACATGTGTTAGCAAAAAGTATTGTAACATATCATATAAAATACAATATATAAGATGTAAGCATGAGTATATCATGTAAAATCATAAGTATATAAACTCAAAATGATAATGTAAAGTGATCTTAAAAAAATAGAACTTGTCTCAGTAGTGATCAATAGAAGCAGATGCCTCTAACATAGTGTGTCACATGGGTAGAGGAAAGGTCCAACCATTTGGATGTGAATGTATCATGGATCTAATGTATATATTTATCACACTAAAGTTCTCATGAAGCATATGTGTGTATAGAAAGAAAATGATATAATATATATTAACATAAAATAAATAACATATGCAAAAGCTAGTAAACATGTGAATGCTATTTTTTTAATGTTTTTGTATTTTCTTTTTTTTTTTTGAAATTTTTATTTTATTTTTTGAATTTGTGATTTTTTTTCATATTTTATGATTATAATTAATCAGATGAATCATCTTTGTCTGAATCAAATCTCTTAGAGTCATATAGATACATAACATGCTTTTCTTCTCCACCTATTGGCCAATATGTATCACCATCATGTGGTATATGAATTAAACATCATTTATGAAAAAATTTAATGCCTTATTGTTAGGATAAATTGTGGCCTACATTTTCCATAACTAGAATCTTCTTATTGTAAAGTGGTGTTGATAGGAATGAGGCATAATCCAAACATTTCCAAGGACAACCTTAAGTCCAAAATAAATTGGTAATATGATGTATCCCAAAGAGTCTTTCCAATGTCCCTTATGATGTAAGTCATTGATAGTATACCCCATTTATGAAAACATGTCTATATCATAATGACTATTCAATTGGGTAGAGTCAATATGAATGTGCCAAAAATAAACTCCACACATGAATATTGTAATTGTTCAATTATTTGGTTGAGGGTTATTTTTACTTGTAGATGGTGATTGCTATATTTCTAAAGTAAAAAGAGTTTGTTGATTTTGTATTATGTGAATAATACCCTTATTTTTGTACTTTTGGATTTGTTTATGTCATGTAATACAATTTTTTGTGTTGTGTCTTATAATTTGATGATAAGCACAAAAGGATTTTCCTTCATTATTTAGAAGATGTGTTATTGCCTAATGTCTATTAGTGTGTAATGTAATAATTTTATTTTCCAATAACATCAGCAAAATTATCATAGGTGTATCTTGATATGGTGGGAGTTAGATTGCTTGCATAATATATTCATCAGTTTTTACCACATTATTTATTAAATTATGCAAATGTGACATTTGTTTAACCTTTTAAGACTTAAATGAATGTAAATCATATGTTGTTAAAGAGCTGATTATAGTAAATTAGTGTAGAAATATGCTATAATTACAGCCACTGATTTGTTATAGAATTGACTAAATTTGACCTTTCTAAAAATAATAATTAGTGTAAATGAGAAATTAGTTGTAAAATGATTGAGACAGATGATTTAAAGGCTAAAAACTAAGGCAAAGCCTGGTCTAAGTGACTCAAATAAGATACAAGTGTCAAAACCCCTCTTATAAAGTATTACCTCAATTGTCTAGTAGAACCATGTGGTTTTAGTGTCCCTATTTTAGTAGTAGTGTCCTCTATGTAGAATTCTTCCGATATTTTGAGAACCTATGTCTAGGTTTTTTAATCATGTTCCTACATGCATGATTTTTAAAACCTTATAAATGACCTATTTTGATTGATTTCATGAGAAAAACCTAATCCTCCATGTTGATAGGGCATCTTTTTGATACAAGTAGTAAAGTGTGTTTGTTAGTGGGGTAGAATAGGGATTGATAGCCTTAATTGTGCATAACTTGTTCTAAGTTTGTATGTGTAATTTGCATCTGATTTACATATAGTGGTTATAGGGATAAAATTCATATATTTACACTATTCTAATGCTTTTTTAGGTGTAAAATAGGCCTAAGATGACCCTAAATGGTCTTTTTTTAAAATATATCTATTTGTGGAAAAAGGAGGGAAATGACAGTAACATCAAAATTGGGACACTAGCACCATGTGGCTCTATTGTCCCTATTATGGTGTTAGTCTTCAAGTGGTAAAAACTGAGGCAGAAAGGGCTAGGATGTAAGAATGAGGGTTTGGGACTGCTTCAGGGATGTCTAGGGATGCTTATGGCCAACATAAAGGTTGGATAAGTATGAAAATAGGTCCTAAGATAGGTATAGAGATAATCTAGGGATAGGTGGTTTTAAGTATCACTCTTAGAACTCAAGTGTCATTTTTAGGTGATTGCATTTGTCCCACCCCATTATTTTAGAAATGTAGCAAATCAAAATGACTAGGATAAAAGAAAAATAGGTGTACATGGACTTACCTAAAAGATGAATCTCTTGATTCTAGATCTATGTGAAGCATGATTCTTTGTGTGTCCTATAAATGAAATGTGCATAGATCAGTCCTTAATTAAGAGATATCAAAATCAAAGACAAAACTAAGTAAAGAAGTAAAACTAAGTAAAGAGATAAAATTGAGTAAAGCTGAGTAATGGGATAAGAGAGAGGAAAGTAATGAATATATCTCATTGGGTATGTGAACCAATGTATAAAATTGGTGAAAATTGATGTGTGTGCATGTATATAGTGATCAATTGGTGAATAACTTAGACTAAGTTGATGGATTTCTCAATCCTCATGTGTGGGCAGCTCAAGAACTCAATCTAGTTTTGACTCCATCATTTCCCACACATGTTTTATGTATCATGACCTATGAATAGCTTAGATTAGTCTGACGGTATATCCAACCCTCTCATGTAGGTTGCCCAATAATTCAAGTTGACGAGGACTCCATCATTGCCTACCCATATGGAGTAGATGTATCTAAAATTAAAACATCATAATGTAACTAGAAATGTCTAATTAGAGCTATTAGTTCTATGGCCACTCAGTATATTAGGTAGCTTTTTTCCACTCGATAATGCGAACCACTATAGATAGATTAAGGCATGAATCTAGTGTACAACCTAGATATGGTGTCTAATGTATAAAACATAGAGAATGACATGGAGTTTTTCATTCCATTTGATTAACTCATGTGTGAGTGAGTATATCAAAATAATGTACCATGCACATGCCCCCAAATCTAATATCTGAGCATATGGATCATTGATTAAGTTGTAATAATTTGTATATGAGTATCTAAACTATAAATAAAAGTGGTCATGTCATGTAACATTTCCCAAATTTGATCAAACTAGTATGAATCTATGCTAAAATAATCAAAACTGGTAAATCTATAACTAAAACTATGCAAACCTAGACTATACCTACTATACTTTTCTTTCCAATCTAGATTTTTTTGAAACTAAGTCTACTGGATAGTAACACCCTATCTTAGATAGTAGTTCCATGTGGTGTTAGTTTCCCAATTTGGGTGCTAATGTCTTACTATTCTAATTTATGTGCAACTATAATTGATCTTTATGTCATTATTTTACACTATGTTTACCTAAGTCTGATTTTTGTAATATGAGCCTATGTGTTTGAAAATTGTACCTAAAGTGCATTTTGATAGCCTAATCTCTAAGACAACCTATATAAATGCCCCCTCTTTTGAGGAGAGTTATTATACATATGTAATAATTATCTTTAAAATAAAAATCTCTACAAAATGTGTGTTAGCTAGAACATATTAGATGTTTTCATAATAAACCAATATAATGTGCATATATAACATTTGAATGTAAGATAATCTGAGAATAAGTTTATAATGTGTGATGTATGTTATGTCTACCATTCACAAGGTTGTCAAGATAGATATCATAATGTATATGAATAAAAAATCTAAGTAATAATTGAGTAGCTACCTAGGGGGATGGGGCATGATGTCCATCACAGCACCCAAGTAGGAAGGAAAGATGCATGAGTTTCCTCATGGCATATAAAACTAGAGTGTGTAACAAGCAAGACACAAGTGTCATGGCCATGATGCATATAATAAAGCATACATACGATATGCATGAGGCACATAAAGTAGTCCAAGGGGCCACAATATGAGGGACATGGGCACATGTCACTAAATCTAAGAAATCAAGATATACAAAGACATGTTCAAATGTCTACATGTGCAAACAGTAAGTAATTTAACTTAGAGCCACATGGAAGGACATGTTCAAATGTCTACATATACAATCAAGAAGGCACACACAAGGGCATGGGCACATGTCCAACGCATACATACATTAAAAATAAGTGGCGTAGAGCCATAGAGCAATGGCATATTTAAATTCCCTTAAATATAAAAAGCATAGAGACATAATCAATTCTAAACTAATAAAGGTATAAATGAAAGTATGCATGAACATGTAATATAAATATGTGTAAAATATAAGATGTATATAGGCTGAGTCTAAAGTAGTCGTAGTTGTCAAAAAATATGAGTAGGTGTAACATGATCAATATCAACATATAAGAATGCTAAATCTATGATTTAGAGTTTAGAAAGATGTAACTTGATAACTGAGACTATGTGAAGGGTGCCCCCAATTTGGTGAATATATCAAATGAGGACCCTGTGTATCTATGTGTATACCCCTAATGGGTAGACAATAACAAATCTAGATTGGTGTAATGGACCTAAGTCCTATAATTAATCTATAAGCACTTAAAAATAATAAGTGAAGCATATAAGTATGATAAAAACTAACTATATTAAGATATCTATCATAAGTAATGTCTAGAAAATATAAGAAGTGTAAACATGTCAATGCATACAATCTATAATTTTTTTATTTTGAGTAAATATTTGAATGGTTTTTTATGTTTTTGGCATATTATATTATTTCTTATTTTCTAGATATAAGCTATGTACAATCAACATGAAATGAAACTATATATAAAGAGCGAGAAATAAGGAAAGTATGCATAAGAATGGAGGAACAATACTAACCAATGAGTCTCATGGGAGACTCACCATTAATTTTGATTGTATCAAATAAAGGAATAGTGATCATGCATGTTGTATGAAATGGTAATTGTGGTCCCATAACCTATTGTATTAAGTGATCTATAATGAGCACTAGCTTTGAAGTGGTGATATGAATCTATGAAATCGACTGTGCTTTCTTGTGAATTGTAGGGGTCCTATGGACCTATTTGGTCTAAGATGTTGTATCAAGCATAGGTGCCCTATCCTAAGAACCCTAAAAACTCAATATCATTGATCTTAGAATAAAATGAGTAGAGGGAGGCCCTCTAGAATCTATAACATATCTCTGACTTAGGGGACTCTCTAATTATGGTTTTTGTGGAAGAGTATGTGTACATGGTGACACTATAGGAGTAGGCCTCACCTACACTAGTGGTTATATTAAATTTTGTGGTGTACTAATAGGAACTGTGGTTAGAGATATAACTAGTAATTGAGTTGTAACTGGTAACTAAGCTATAACTGGTAACTATGGTATAACTACCTATGGGATAGGTAGAGGATACTCATATAAAAGACCCTCAACTATGATCACCTGATTTGTATGTATATATTAAAGGCATATATGCATATTATATGGGATGGATCATAACTATTGTATCCATGGCCTACCCAGTAACATGTCATATTTGCCTACACTAGGTATAGTTAAGAATCTAGTGGCCAAATGTGTTGGTCCAGCCTATAGTGGAAGTACAATCTCTTTGAAGGAGCTCTAAACATGGCCACTAAAACCATGAATAACTATGTCTATATGAGATATACCATTCTCTAAATACCCTAAATGTTGTATAAGTGTGATAACGCACATGTTAGTACTTGACCCATTGTCAATCATCACAATCTAAATAGGATTATGGTCTATATAGGCTCATATAAAGAGCACATATAAATTTGAATCATCATCAATGATCTCCTAATCTGAGAAAGTGATGAATGGTCTAATTGGTACTATTGTATGATACACACCAATAATATTGTGGAATGGATGTGCATCCTTTGTAATAGTGTGATATGATGCTGGTGGTGAATGCCCTTAATACATATAGTGAACACCTGAAGTGCCCCTTACCTCATTTATTTTATGCTTTAGAAATAGATCGAAGAATATTTTCAATGCCTAAGCTTCTATTTTTTGAACTTTGGGTGGCTCTATGGGTGTTCCCACATCAATTATGTTAGTCTATAAAATCTTGTACCTTTTGTTTCAATGTGATGCATCAATTTTTTGTATGGCCTAGTGCCCTATGATATTCATAAAATACATTGGAATCATAACTTCTTAGAAGATGTCATGTCATATCAACCTCTTTTATGAGAGGGAGAGATATGACATTGCATTCTAGGATTTGATGTAGAATATGTGTTGGTGATTATGGAAGGTTGGTGAAAACTCTCTAGGGAGGAGCTGATAAAACTAGGTAAGGAGATGGATCTAAAACTGCATAACTATGGTCTTTGGATCATTCTTATTTTTAGTGACCCTTACCTTGTATGTAGGCATAAAAGAACTATTAGTATTTTATTTTGATCCACTTATATATTTTAGTTTTCCCATAGAGAGAAATTTGACTTCTCTTTCTTTCACTATGTGGCATAAATCTATGAAGGTTGGAAACTTCTTGAATCAGATAGCTTCATTTAATGTTGGTAGTAGGCTCTATTTGAATATGTCTTGGAACTCTCTATCTTCCATGGGGCTAGTCAACTTGGCCAATATAGTTTTATATTATAAGATGTATTATTTAAAATGATTATTCAATTTTTTCTTTAGTTGTGTTACTTAAACGTTTGAGGTCTTATCACTGATGTTTATTGATAAGTGTGCTAAAAACATATTTTCCAATGGATTGAATGCATTGATAGACTGATTTGATATATCATAGAACCATTATAAGGTACAATCCTTTAGATTGTGTGGAAATAACTTAGTGAGGAGCCAATCATTGGACATGTAGACCAAACATTATAAGTGGATAGCTCATAAATGGTGATTTGGGTCACCCTTACCATCATATAATGTAAGCTTAGCCACCACAAATTTGGATGGAAAAGGAGTTTGTGCTATGTGATGTGCCAAAGGTGTATGTAAAATAATATAAGAATCCAAGTCATGTGATGGCCTAGAAGATCCTTGATTAAGATGTAACACCTTAGCATGCAAAGAATGAACCTCATGCATAAAGGATTGTACATCTAGAGAGGAGAAATTATCCATAAGAGACATAGCTACCATTGAAGTTTGTCAAGTTAAAAATCAATGTTGTATAATTTGATTTGGCCCCAAACTAGGTGTAACAATGTTTTTATCTAGGGGAGTATAAGATTGACCATTATTTTCTTTTTTAAGTTCATCATGGATAATATTGATAATGTCATTGTGCATATCTAAATGTTTTGAAAAAAATATTGTAATTATCTCTTATCAATTTCATCAAATCGGTTATTGAATTATACAATTGTAGGTTGGGGAGTAGGAAAACAAATTATTGTATATTTTAAACCTTTAAATAAATTTAATCTATGAAAAACTACAAAAATTAAATACTAAAACAAATCTAATATTTTAGAACTAATATCTAAGCATAGAAAATAAAAGGATACAAACCCTAAGAGCATCTAGGGTTAGGTTTTGAATAGTGTTTGAAGTAAGTTAGGTTCACAAAATGTGTTAACCTTTAAAGACTTAGATGAATGTAAATCTTATATTGTTAAAGATCTGAGTATAGTAAATTAGGTTAAAAATATATAATAAATATAACCACTGATCTATTATAGAATTGACTAAATTTAACCTTTCTAAAACTAACAATAAATAATGTAAATGAGAACTTAGTTGGAAAATGACTAAGACGGATGATCTGGAGGATAAAAACTGAGGCAAAGACTAGTTTGAGTGTCACAAATAGGATCTAGGTGTAAAAAACCCTCCAAGATAGTAACACCTTAATTAGACAATAGTGCCATGTGGTGCTAGTGTCCCTATTTTGGCAGTAGTGTCCTTTGTCTAAAATTGTTCTGAGCTTTTGGGTGCATCTATGTTTAGGTTTGTCAAGACTATTCCTATGCACATGAATTTGAGAACCCTATAGATGACCTATTTTGATTGATTTTGTGAGCAAACCCTAATCCTCCATGTTTCTAAGTTATCCTTTTGATACAAGTAGTAAAGTTTGTTAGTTATTGGGGTATAATAGGGATTGATAACCTTAATTATGCACAACTTTTTATGAGTTTGTATGTTTAATTTCCATCTAGTGGTTAGAGGGATAAAATTCATGTATATATATTATTATAGTGATTTTGTGGGTGTAAAAAGAGGTCTATGCCAACCCTAGGTGGTCTTAGATTTGAAAATATATTTATTTGTGGAAAAAGGAGGGAAAAGATAGTGGCACTAAAATTGGGACACTAGTGTCATGTTTCGCTACTATCCCTATTAAGGCACTAGTGTCCAAGTGGAATAAATTAAGGCACAAAGGGTTAGGATGTAATAATGAGGATATAGGAATTTTTTATGGATGTTTAAGTACACATGTGTCCCACACAAAGGTTGTATAAGTGTGAAAATAGGTCCTACGATAGGTATAGGGATAAGCTAGGGATAGGTGGTATCAAGTGTCACTCTTAGCACTCAAGTGTCATTTTTAGGTGATTACAGACACATAAAAAACTAGAATTAAAATATTATCTAATTATGTTAATTCACATTCATTGTATGTATCTTTTATGAACTTTTGATTTGAAAAAAATAAGCATTTAATTCTTTTATATTATTGACTAGATCACATGCATCTTTATGCACATCTAGATATAAGCTATCAAAATAAGTATAATGATTATGTAATGTTTTTTCTTTAAGTAGATAAATAATACCTTTACTAAATATGAATTTTAATTCTAAATTCAAAGGTCAAAATTTTAAATAATATGAGGCATTCTTAAACTTGATAGCATAATCTCAAAAAAAACTCATCATCGTGTTGATTTAAACTTTTTAAATGGTTTAAATTCAATTTAGGAAAATTATGCTTATTAAAATCTACAAAATAAATTCCTCTAATTACTTGACATTCGATAGAGAACCATTGGGAAGGTGATAGAACCAATCCTGAGCTTTTCATGTTAGGCTTCTATAGAAATATTTTAAGAATAAACAGCCATCTTTAGCCCAAATACTAAAAGAATGCACGTGTTGAATTATATGATTGGAAGGGTCCTCATGACCAAAAACCAAAGGAAACATTGGTATGATGAACCACTATGGATAAGGATATTCAAATATACATTTTTAAAGAGGATGATCTTTGATCATGTTTTTGTTAATAGTAACATTACATGATAACATTTTTAAATTGAGAATTGAAACATGTTGTTGGAGGTCTCCTATGGCATTCATAATAGATATGAGTTGACCAGTAGGAATTTTTAAGTTTTAAAAGATGTATCCAAGATTTGTGATCTATATTTTTTTTAAAATTTAGGAATGGTAGGTGTATCTTTTTTATGAGATTTGAAAAACAAAGGAACTTTACTTAGTTGGAACTCTTTGCATGAATAAATATTCACATCATTGTATTTTTTTAAAGAAGCCATGGTATATTTGTGAACTTGGAAGAAATTAGTATGATTAAATAAAGGAATATTATGTTCAAGTTTATCTAATTATGTTTTTGTAGATGGATAAAGAACGTGTTTACTATCTCCATGATGTGATGACCTACCTTATGTAGACACTTAGTTTTGGACACATTCATGCCTAAATCAAGATTCAATTCAATTTCTAGAAAATGACACATTTCAAGCCTACAAATCACCTAAATTTCCCAAATTCATTCATTTAAGGGATTTAATTACCCAGAAACATGATGAGGCAAGCTTATTTGGCATATTACCATGTATGCACCACAAACCTAGTTTAGATTTAACCCTATTCAAATTATGACCTAGTAATTTAGCACTTTTGGCCTCTCAAGATATTAACTCAAAAAATTTAAAACAATTTACAAAAGCCAAAAAGTAATAATCAAGATTAATTACATTAAAAATATTAATTAACTTGCCTAAACAAAAATTCCAAATCAATTTAGTGAATTTAATTTACCAAAATGGGATTTTTTAGCCAAATATGAAGTCAAAAGTTTAAAGGAGATAATAAATTGATTTATTATCTCCTAAATATTCCAAAAATATGAGTCACAACCTCACAAATATCTAAAGTGAGTTTGTCATGCCTCACAAATATCTAAAACTAAAGTGTCAAGATTTCATGAATGTTTTGACCCAACTCAAGGTTAGACTGACTCAACCTAGGTTAATTTAGACTCAACCCAAGTTAGAATTTAACCTAACCTCCTTAGGGTTAGATTTATTTATTTGAGCTATAAATACAAGTGCCCACACCATATGCCACCAAGATTTTGTGTGTAAAGTTATTATGCTAGAATACCTTCTTGAAAACTTTAAGAGTAGTGTTATGATGCCCAATTTATGCCAAGATTCACACCAAGACAAAGTGACTATTGGAGAGATGCTACCACCATAGAAGAGCATTTCTAGAAGACTCAAATCATCATAAGCCAAGCATGAACATCCTTATGCCAATAAGTAAGCATCAAATTTGACAAAGGAGGTAAGAAATGTGTATTGTTTTATCTCTACTTTTTGATCTTGTTTATTATGTTATACTCTCCCTAATTCTTAAGAAAGAGTTTTTAGTCTTATTGTATTGTTATGATTGATTTTTTTTGTCATTTTGGACTAACAAAGGACTAAACTACATATTATGTATTATGATTTAGTACATAATGGTATTAAATCATGCCACATTGAGATGGTGCAAACATCGACTATTTATTTACCTCTACCCACTCATCAAACACCTCCTCCATATATTCAACCTAGACCCCCAATAAACCAACCACCATATAATCAAAATTAATTATAATCCCCTCCTTTGACTAGAAGACCACCCATTGCCAGTACCATTTAGTGACCTTGGTAATCCTATTGAATTTATGTTCCAAATATTGGTTCAAGAAATTATGATCAGTTAGTCAATACATAAACTATTTCATAAAGGGATTCCTTTTCTTGATTGGTCTAAGGAACATGAATTTTGTGAGTATCATCATGTTAGAGGACATTTCATAAGGCAGTGTATCCAACTCAGGCATTTGATAGAGAATATGTTAGAAAATGGAGAGATATAAAGAGATACCCATGCTCCTATAACCAATCATAAGTTGGGTATCTACCAAATCCATCTCCCCAATATGAAAATAACAATAACCAGTAGCAGTACCAACAATAATAACAATAGTGATAGAGAATTCCACCTTAAAATCAATAGTAACAACATCAACCATAATAACAGTATGAAAATGGTCAAAACCAAGGGGAAAATGACCAAACCAATAAAAGAGGCTAGCATGCCTTTTTGTATACCTATAACAATGTTTTAGGAAATGTTTTAGGTAGTCATGTTATCACTATGACTATTAATCCCTGGCCAACTACCCACAAACCCAGACCTTCGCCCAACAATGCCTATTTGTTGACCAATACCTACCAACCTCCTTATATTGGTGATTATTCTATGGATTATGTTGACAACTAGGCTCCATACCATATAATAATCATCATTCCAAGCCTCATTACCTACCCATCCAACTGTAAAGCCAAGTTTCAAATTTGAGATTGCATAATTACAACTTAACAAGCCAGGGTCACTATTGAAGGACTGTAGCCAAATACTACAAGTGATCCTATCATAATTCCATGCCTATCATAAATAAATCAAATGAAAAAAATGAGGGGAATACATATGATATTTTCGAATACTTAAATAAGATATTTGTGCACATATCCATCATGGATTTTTTGTGCATAATGCCTATTTGTTGACCAATACCTACAAACCTCCTTATGTTGGTGATTTTTCTATGGATTATGTTGACAACTAGGCTCCATACCATATAATAATCATCATTCCAAGCCTCATTACCTACCCATCCAACTGTAAATCCAAGTTTCAAATTTGAGATTGCATAATTACAACTTGACAAGCTAGGGTCATAATTAAAGGACTGTATCCAAATACTACAAGTGATCCTAATCATCCTTCCATGCCTATCATAAATAAATCAAATGAAAAAATTGAGGGGAATACCTATGATATTTTAGAATACTTAAATAATATATTTGTGAACATATCCATCATGGATTTTTTGTGTACATGTACCATCCATAAAGACATCTTAAATGAGTGTTTGAACCAATCCCTCATGTTAGATGACATCACTCCAAATAAATTCCAAGCCATGGTAGGACACTTGGCTCCTTACCAACATCTTAAATTCAACCAAAGTGATATGTCATCCCTAGGCCCTCTACAAAATAAACCATTGTATATTAAGGTCGATATAATGAACCATAAAGTTAAATGTGTCCTTGTAGACAATGGTTTAGGTCTCAACATTGTGTCTCTAAATTTGGTCAAACATCTTGGATATACAGTAGTTGACTTGCAGCTAGATACTATATTTGTCAAGGTATATGATAATGAAGAATGGGAATCTCAAACTACCATTATCCTACCAGTGGTCATTGGGACATTGACCCATGATGCTCTATGCCATGTTTTGGACTTGGAACTATCTTATAATCTATTATTGGGCTGACCCTAGATCCATAAAATTAGGTCTATACCTTCCACATTACATAAGTATATAAAATTTAGACATTAAAGAATAGAGGTGACTATACCAGCTGATCTTTAGCCAAATCAGTCTTGTAAATACCTTAAGGCTAGATATAAAAGCTAAAACTACCAATATGGCATGAATCTTATGCCCAAATCAGATGGAGAAAGATCCAAGAAAGGAAAATCCATTGAATTAGGCCTATAAGCTAACTATATTAACCTAGATAACATAGCTTCTACCTCATATGTGCCTCAACCAGATATTTCCAACCACTTCTATATAATTGATAAAGGTCTCAGAGAATATAGTACCCATAATGCATTCCATATTACCAAATTGCCTAAAAATCCAAAAACTTATAGGAGACCTAAGGCCAAAACTACTCATATAGGGTGGGAAACCAAAATAAAATCTTAGCTAAATAAGCCCATTATTTTCAAACTAGTCTTTGGCCTAGATAGGACCCCTTAGTAGAAGAGAATTCATGGCTCTACACTGATGAGTTAGTTGACTATTACCAAAGTATGAAGTATCATATTCCTAACTACATTATGGATCACCTAGCTTATGAAGGTAGAGACTTAGGATTACATCAACAATGAACTATTGAACTAGTCTTAATGACCAGGTATAAAGGAACCCATGGTGTTGGATTTAAACTATCTAGGGGTGACCTTGCATACCTTATTCATGTTCTAACACCAATGAATAGTGATGATGATGTTGATAGTGATTCAAGGTCCAGTCCTAGCATCTATTATGACCTTGATACTATAAATTTATTTAACCCCCATGTCATTTGCATTGTTAACCCTATTTATCAACCTTCACATTTAACCCTTTACCATCCATAATTGATAGACTACGACTAGCAAGAGTTAACAATGCCATTAGATGAATTTTAAAATGATGAGGCCATGTACAACTTTTTGGGATTAAGGTTTCACATTGCTATTCAAGACCATAAGTAGGGTTTTGCTATTAGATTGGATCCTATAGCCTACTTTAAAGAGCAAGTGAACTTCCCTATCCAAAAATAAAGAAAAAATCAAACATTGAGGTCTAAAAGTGAAAACCTCTTTGAGGAACTTTCTAACTAGGGAAAAGTAAACAGAAAGGCCAGTCTCTTGGTGAAAACTAGTTTCTAAGGCCATTAGATGGGTATGTTCACACCTCTTCCTAAAATTCATTGGAGACCTATAACCTATAGCCTATTTATGGATCATATATCAATACTAAGGAATGGAAAACTTTTACACAAATAGTTTAAAAGTTCCCTAAGGTATTTATTGTATGGTTGATGTTAATATTAGGAGATTCAGATTCATCCTATTTATGGGAATTAAAAGAGCCTATCCATCTGGAAGAATTTTCCATTTCTAATCAGTTTAACTCCTTGCTAAATATTTTAGATGATAGTTCTACACTTCTTGTGGAATACATTTTAGAGGTGAACATTTATAATCCAAAAGACCCAAAGTGGATTAAACTAGGTGCATCCCTCACTGAGGAAAAATGTGAAGCTTTTACAATCCTTTTGAGGTAATTTTTTACATATTTGCATGGGCTTATTTATGCATGCCAGTTTTAGACCCCACCTTGGTCATACACCATCTCATTATACATCCTAATTCCAATCCCATTAAATAGAAGTTACACAAGATACATCCTTGTATTTTTATGCTCATCAATAAAGAGTTGGAAAAACTCTTGAATGCAAAATGCATCAAGTTGATCCACTATTTAGAGTGGATTTAAAACATTGTGCCAGTAAGAAAGAAATTATAATTTATTATAATTTTCACTTATTTTAGAGATATCAATAAAACCTACCCAAAATATGACTTTTATTTGCCTAATATTGACATGATAATCGACTCAACAGTAAACTATGAAATGCTGTCTAATGGATGGAATTTTAGGTTATAATCAGATCAAAATAGCACTAGAAGATCATCACAAGATAGTTTTCACCACTCTATAGGGAATGTTTTGTTATCAGGTGATGCCATTTAGACTTAATAAAGATAGAGCCACTTAGCAAAGATTCATGACCATGATTTTCCATGACATGATGCATGACATTATTGAGAACTATGTTGATGATATCTTGGATAAATCAAAGACCAATTCCAATCATCTAGCCATGCTACAAATAATATTTGAGAAACTTCATGAGTAAAACATCAGGCTTAATCAGAAGATATGTGTATTTTTAGTCTCCTCTAGTAAACTATTAGGTTTCATTGTCTCTCATAGGGTATTAAGGTCAACCCAGCTGAAGTTTGTGCAATTATAGAAACTCCACCACCATCTACCTTGAAGTAACTCCATAGTTTTTAGGAAAAAATTCAATCTATCAAATGCTTCATCTCATAATTAGCTAATAAATGCCATCTATTTACACACTTGATAAAGAAATGTGTTACATTATCTTAGAATGAAGAGTGTCTGAAAGCATTTGATCAACTTAAATAATATCTTGCCAACCCACCTATTTTATTTCCACTAATTCCAAACAAGCCATTACTTATTTACTTTTTAGTAACCAGGAATGCCCTAGGGAACTTTTAGCATAACATGAAGAATAGGAAATGAGCATGTTGTGTACTATTTGAGCCAAACATTGGTCATGTGTGAGCATAAATAGATGCCAATTGAAAAATCCTATATATAAATGGTGTTCATAGCCCAAAAGTTATGTCATTATATATTGAATAACAAGACCATTATTAATTCCAAAGTAGATACGTTCAAGTATCAACTTTTTAAATTAGCGCTACAAGGTTGCATGTCAAAATGGATTATGCTATTGAGAAAGTTTAAAATTGAATATGCCAACCAAAGGGTCATTAAGGGGAAAGTATTTGTAGATCATCTTGCTGAAGTTCCTCTTCAATATATTCAACCTCTTACATTTGGATTTCTAGATGAGGACATTATGACCGCTAAAGAAGATGCACTTATTGAGGCCAAATAATGGAAGATGTAATTTAATGGATCATTCATGACTCATGGATCAAGGGTTGGAATATTATTTATTATGCCACAAGGGGATCTCATTCCTAAGTTCTTTTGTCTTGGATTATCTTATACTAATAATATGGTCAAGTACGAATCACTCATTGTAGGGATTCATCAAGCAGTACAGTAGAACATTCAATATTTACTGGTGTATGGTGATTCTCAGTTAATCATCAATCAGGCCATAGACTAGTACTAAACCAAGGATGAGAAATTTTTACCCTATAAAAATATCATCAATATTCTCAAGTAGTAGATTGCCAACATCTAATTTGAAAGAATACCTCAAGCTAATAATAGAATAGTTAATGCCATGGCCACTATTGGTTCCATGATCCAAATCATAGATAGAGAAATGCATTATCAAATTCTTATTGAACATTTATTAATGTTAGCACATGAATAATCAGTCATCAAGATGGTTTATGACATTGTTGGTCCCACATCTCCCTAGTACTTAGACATATATGCTTATCTTCAATACCAAACTATGCCTACCATTTTATCACCTAAAAAAATACATTCACCCATAAATCCTCTCTTAAAAACCCTAATTGGACCAACTTTGTATCATAGAAGCTCTGATGGAACTTTGCTTCATTATTTACCTTTGGAAAAATCTAGACTAGCATTGAGGTAAGTCTACGAAGGAGTGTGTGTAACCTACACTAGGAGGGCAATCTTAGCTAAAATTGTATTGCATACTAGTTATTACTAGCCAAATATGGAAGTAGAGACATTTACATATGTGAAGATGTGTGTCAAGTGTTAGAAATATTCTACTTTGATTCATGATCTAGCCAAGACACTCAAACCATTGACAATACCATCATCATTCTCAACATGGGGACTCAACCTCATCGAAAGACCAATACAGCATCTTCAAATGACCATAAATAAGTCCTAACTACTACCAAGTATCTCACTAAGTGGGTGAAATCCATTCCACTCACATCATTGATAAGTAGATCTCCAAGTTCATATTCAACCATCTCATCTATCCTTATGGCATCCCATATGACATTATATCTGATAATGGTAGATCATTCAAGAATAAAGATGTGAAAGCACTTTGCTCTCGATACTAAATTAAATAACATTTATCTATCACTTACTATATATAAGGCAATGACCAAGTTGAGGCTTCTAATAAAACCATTATCAATATCCTAAAGAATATTATCAATTATGTTAGTCATAATTATCACTTGAAATGATTTAACACATTCTAGGCATATTGTACCACCTTATGTACTCCAATAAGAGATACACCCTATTCACTTGTTTATGGTAATAATTCCATTCTTCACATTGAGGTTCAGTTGCCTCCTCTCTAAATTTCTTTGCATCACATCATCAATGACAAAGAATACATAGTAGCTCACCTAAAAGAGCTAGACCTACTTGATGGAAAATGCTTAGCCACCTTGAATAATCTTTAGGCATATTAGAATTTACTAAAGGGCCAATACAATAGGCATGTTAAGCATCATAAATTCAAGTTTGGTGACCTTGTACTAAAAGAGAATCAGAAAAATGTAAATCTTAAAACAAAGAAAAAAATGAAAGTTCCAACCAAATTGGTTAGGGCCCTATGTAGTTATTGTTAACTATGGTTTTGGAGCTTACATGCTCACAACACCAGAGGGAGATTAACTTAATGAACCAATGAACATAATGCATCTTAAAAATTCTTATGCTTGAGGGAATAGGATTAGTGTCTACAAGGATCATCTAAGTTATGCCACATTATACATATTCTTTGTATTATATCCCTTACCATACACCCATACCCTTGACTCTTCACTAGCCAATTCTTTTTACCTAGTCCTACCTATCACATTTAGCCTTGGTTCTGATTCATTTGTACTTTAGGCATATTCAATGGTTGATGATAGATTTAGTTCTAGCAGTTATTTTAGAATTACACATTAGAATAGTAATATATGAAAGCAGTGTGACAGTGGTCCTAGAAATTACATCCTTTATTTGTTATTGCATTCCCAACTCATGCTACTAATTATAATAGTCTATAGGAAAATTAGTACTACTAACCCGTTGTCATTATTTCCTAATTATAAAGTCTGATGGGTAAATTAGGGACAACACCTTTACCATGCATTTTTGCATCACCTTGCCATTATTGTTATCATTTTCCTTGCCATTTGCCTTTATCTAAAACTTTTTGATACTTAGATGATTTTTGTGTATGAAAAACTACATTAACTAGAGGTCTATTTGGACTATGTAGGCAGCACTTGATTCATTTTAAGGTCAACTTAGTCACCCCTTTACCACACTCTCACTATTTTACAAGTTTGGACTATTTTTTATCTTATAATTCTCTATTGAGTTAAGATTCTAAAAATACCAAAACATTAGAATCAATTTACCACCTTCACCATTGAAAACATAACTAAAATGATTTTATGTCCTAACAAGACTATGTAGGTAGCACTTGATTCACAATGAGGCCAACTCAATCACCCCTTTGCTATGATCTCACCATTTTTTTGAGAAATTTAATTTTGAATGATCTCTTTCTTTTATGATCACCCTAAGCCACACTATCACCATTTTTCCATTTGAAAAATTTGGTATGTCATAATTCTTGATTGAGTTTAGATGCCTAGAAAATTCAAAAAACATTTGCAAAGACCTATGAAAATCCTAAAAATCACAAAAACATAAAAATTAGCTTAGAATTTCCAAGAAAGATGTAAAGCTATCAATTTTTTATGGGATGGGCCATTTTATGTATTTAGTTTCATTTCTAGACCACCTTGGTCTCTGTCCTCCCATTTTTGGGAGAACTACATTGGTCTGAGGTCTACACGAACTATGTAGGTATCACTTGGATACATAGGATATCTCGGGTTAGCTCAACTACACCTTCCTTCTTTTTTGGACCACTTCTTTGCCTTAAGTATTTTAGGACTCCTAACTATCTCATGATTAACCACTTGTCATTTAGTTTCTCCATCCTTATTGGCCTTAGCCATACTCTCTCACCATTTTACAAGATGATGTTGTGAGCATTGTGTATTTGAATTCGATACACTAATGACCACTTAGACTTTTTTATGCTCTTAAAATTGTATGAGTAATTTTTATTTAAGTGTTCTCACCATTTTTTGAGCAACTTCATCTAATGCTCTTGTCATTTTGTGAGCTTGTTCCATTCCAAGCCTTAGATGTAGTAGACATTATGAATTACCAATTTAGTTCATTTGTGGATACTCTTATCTTATCTTTTAGTGTGGTTTTAGCCTAAACAATACTCTCACACTTACATGATTTGTTTGTGTTGATGTTTTCATAATTGTGACACATCATCCCTTTTTTCCTTATGCACTCACCATTTTTCAAGACCATTCCCATTTTACTCTACAAGTCAATCATGTTTTCTTATCATTCATTTTCTCCTATCCCATTTCTTGGGAGAACTACATTTGACCTAAAGTTCACATTGGATCTTGTGTCCATGAAACTATTTGGGTAGCATCCACTTTCCTAGTGCATTTAGAGTCAACTCGGCTGCCCCTTCCTTTTTTTTTATTCCCCCCATTTTATTTGTTTATGTCATTGTCTCCTATAGCCTAGGCGTTGTGTTTGTCATCATATTTGTGTCATTGTTTCTCTATAGCCTAGGGGTAACATTTGTGCCTTTTGTTCTTATGTTGTTTCACCAGTGTTATTGCTACTTAGCTTAGGGTTCACCCTATCACCAAGACTAACAACTCTATTACACACAAAATTAATTTTTTTTCTATTTGTACTAACATTGTGATTAATCATTTTTTGTTTATTGTTGTTTGTTTAGCTTAGTATTTTTTTTTTGTGTGTTTAGGGTGGTTTGTTTATTGCATTTTTTGACTTTGGATTGTTTAGTTGTTTTGATTATTTTATTTACTTTATTTATAGCTTTGTATATTTAATTTATTTATTCATTTGTTTATTTTATTTCTCTATGTTTGTTCTCTTTATTTTGCTGTGTTTCTATTATTTATTTGTACCATATTTATTTTTGTTTATTGGTGTTTTTTTTTTGTGTTTTGTTGTTTTTTTGTTTATTATTATTTTGTTGTTGATTGTTTGTGTTTATTTAGTTGTTTGGTTGCATGTATTTTTATTTGTTTGACAGTGATTTTGTTTTTATTGGTGTTTTTTTGTTGTTTTTTATTGGTGTTTTGTTGTTTTGTTTATTGGTGTTTTTTTGTGTTTGTTATTAATATTTCAGTGTTAATTTGTATAGTTTGTTTAATTTATTCATTTTATTTGTTTATTAGTTTAATTATTTATCTGTATAGTTTTTTGTCTACGTTATTTATTTGTATAGCTTTTAGTTTGTTTGAATTTTGTTTATTTGTTTATTTTTAGCTATTTGGTTCTTTTTATCTTTTTGTTTATTTATTTGTTTATTTTTAATTTATTTTATTTTTTGTTCCTTGGTTGTCATAAGATTATTACATTTTGTTTACACTTTAGTCTTGATTATCCATATCATGTACTTTAGTTGTGAATTTTTATATTTAGTCTTACACTTGATTTATTTTTTATATTTACACTTGGAATTTGATTATCCATATCTTATTCCTGAGTTTTTTATATTTACATTTAAATTTTCTATGCTTAGGTTATATATTACCATTTTAGTTATCTATAACTATCATGCATAATATCTTAATCTAAAGTAAAAGTATGCACATGGAGTCTATTCTAGTAATTTAATGGTAGTACTCCAATATATCAAAAACCAAACAAGTCCCCAAACACATGTCTAAATCCATGAGAGCAACAAATGATTCATTATATGTTTATACAAATGTGTATATCTAAATAAGCATACACAATAGACATACAAAATAATCAGATGATAACCAAAGAATATCTCATAAATGTAATAAGTAATACATAAATAGAGCCGACATAAGCATAAATATACATAATTTTAATCAATGCTAAACATGAGATAAAACAAAATAATAAACATGGTATTTTATATATATATATAATACCATGTTTATTATTTTGTTTATCTCATGTTAAGCATACACAATAGACATACAAAATAATCAGATGATAACCAATAGAATATCTCATAAATGTAATAAGTAATACATAAATAGAACCGACATAAGAATAAATATACATAATGTTAATCAATGCTAAACATGAGATAAAACAAAATAATAAACATGGTATTATATATATATATATATATATATATATATATATATCAAGAATATCATATCCATATACATAGGCCATGAAGAATCCAAAAATGAATATTAATGTGTCTTAAATGTTATATACATATAGGATATATACATATCATAATGGTGTCTCATATATACATAATAATGTTGATATAATGAGTACAACATCATAAGGCCCAAAATAATGTCAAACTATGCCAAAATGTGAAAATGCCAAGATCCCTATGATAAAATCTAGGTTTGTGTGTCCATGGGACGTGTAGTTGAAGGAGGCCCTAGTATCCATGGTGGTCCTGGTGGTGGTGGTCATGGCTAATGAAAAGACTAACTCAAGGCACCTGTAACATTAGTCCTAGTCTGAGACTGATCAAATCTTATTTTTTAGATGTATTATAATCAGACCAACTTTTTGGGCTTCCCCTAAGGCCCATTTAACAACATAATTTATCAACCTATATCTTGTATTTGTTTAAATGTGTATCTTCAAAATCACATTTAGGATTAAAATGTGTTGTTATTCTTTGCCAACTCATCGTAAATATATTTTATGATTTTTTGCATAAGCTACCCTTACCAATTTTCCCTATTATGGTAAATTATTTTTCGATCGATAAATAATGTATATCTTGCCTTTTTGGGGTATTCATGTTTTAAATTGCTCTATGTGAATGTGTGAATGATTATAATTACCTTTGGGAAAATCATTTTTTTATTTTCCATTCCTAATTATAATCACCTTTAGGCAAATCAATGTTTCCTATTTTCCATTCCTGATTATAACCACCTTTGGAAAAAATAGTGCTTCCAATTTTATTAATTATTATAACCACTTTTAGATAAATCAATATCCATCCCACTACCCTACTGAGGTAAATATCTATGTCACTTCTTATAAATGCCTTTGGGTAAACCAATGTTACACCTTTCATTACTGATTATAACCACCTTTGAGCAAATTAGTGACTCTATAGCCGTTATTGTTCATAACCACCTTTGAGAAATTTAGTAATCCCACACCCATTACCACTATATCTTCTCATTTTCTTCATTGTAAGGGAATGTTCAATGATTCTATTTTGTTGCCTACTTCCTCGAGGAGGTATCAAGTGCTTATCAACTACCCTTTGGGGTATTAATCATTTAAATTAATGAATTTTGAATTCTTAAAAAATATGTTATTATGTCTATGTCTTGTAATGCCTTCTCAAATAGGGGCAAACTATAGACACTTAGTTTTGGCCACTTTCATGAATAAATCAAGATTCAATTCAATTTATACTAAAAAACATAATTCAAGCTTAGAAATCACCTGAATTACCTAAATTCATCTACGTAAGGGATTTAATTACCTAGAAACATAACAAGGCTAGCTTACTTGGCATATTACCCTGTATACACCACAAACATAGTTTAGTTTTAACCCTAGTCAAATTATTACCTAGTAATTTGACACAATTTCCTATCAAACTATTAATTTAAAACAATTGTCAAAATCTAAAAATCACTAAGCAAGATTAATTTCATTACAAATCTTAATTAACTTGCATAAATAAAAATTCCAAATCAAATTAGTAAATTTCATTTACTAAACAAGGAATATTTAACCAAATATGTAGTCAAAAGTTCAAACAAGCTAATAATATGATTTATTATCTCCTAAATATTGTAAAAATATGAGTCATAACCTCACAAATATCTAAAGTGAGTTGTCATGCCTCACAAATATCTAAAACTAAGGTGTCTAGATTTCATGAGTGTTTTGACCCAACCCAGGGTTAGAGTGACTCAATATAAGTTAATTTAGACTTAAACCAAGTCATAATTTGAACTAACATCCCTAGGGTTAGATTTAGTTCTTATAGATATAAAGACAAGTGCCCACACCATATGCCAACAAGCTTTTGTGTGTAAGTTTATTCTATTTAAATACCTTTTTGAAGCCTTTAAGAGTAGTGTTATGATGTCTAATTTATTTCAAGATTCATACCAAGCCACAAGTGACTATTGGAGAGATGATACCACCATGTAAGAGAATTGATAGAAGAATCAAATTATCATAGGCCAAAACAAACATCCTTATGCCAACAAGTAAGCATCAAATTCGATAAAGGAGGTAAGAAATGTGTATTATCTTTATCTCTATTTTATGATCTTGCTTATTATGTTATGTTCTCCCTAGGTCTTAGGCAAGAGTGTTTACTCCTAGTGTATTGTTATGCTTGAATTTTTTTGTCATTTTAGACTAATAAGGGACTAATCTACATATTGTTTACCCTTTGAACACCTCAGGTAAAATTAGTAGCATGGCCCATGGTATCTAATATAAGTTTTGGGTGATTAGTAGGAGTGTGATGATTAATATTATAACCTTAAGTGTAGGTGAGGCAATGAAATTTGTTAAACATGTCTTTTATTGTTCATTCAGTTTTGTCAAGGCTTTAGATTTAATATTGTAGCAATGAGAATGTGACAAATTGGATTACTTTTTCTCAATATATATGGTTTGCCAAACATATGACTCTTCTTGATCACAGTTATTCTTAATCTTAAGAATGTTGTCATGTAATAGGTTTGCCTTTTATCCTTAGTACTCACATGATTTTGATCCATATTATAATAAAATATGGAATAGAAGAAAAATATAAAATGATACTCTAGAAAATTTATAAGATTAGAGAAAATATGGTTGTACAAAGAAGAATCAAAGGTCAAGTTCACCAAACATTTGACCATTTTTGGAAATAAGGGTAGAGAGAATATCCTAATCAATTAAGAAGAAGACTATTTTATAAACTAGTCAATTAAATAATTTAGATTCATAATATATTTTAATAAAATGTTGAATTACATAAATGTGCTAAATATAGAAAGTACAATGCCAAATAGTAATTTGATTGTTTAATCATAAATAACGAATAACACATCTTATTAAATGATGTGAAAACAAATCTAATAAGTTCAATTGTATAAATAATTAAGATGATGTTCAATTATGATTCATCAAATTCTAGAAATTATCTCTTTGTCAGCCTAAGCACTACTGTTAAAATAGGTACACTAGCATCAATGCTTATGTCCTGATACTAATGCCTATTTTTACATTTAATTACATGTCATTTTTAGGAAATTACACCTACAATCATTAGGGTTCCTTTTCACCTTGTATATTTTGTATTCAGATCATAGGCACATGTTATGTATATCAGTATGTAGCTCAAAACCTTTGTCCTCCAATTAGGCATGCCACCTTACAAAAAAAGGGGTTAGTGGGCCTAAGTGATGTCAAGTTGACCTTAATTTCCTCTTTATCAATGAGCATTTCCTACATTTCCAATACTCTGAAGAGGGCCTCATACCAATGTAGTTCACCCTTTATGTGGGGTTATGTGTGAATAATTTATGCAATGTGTTATATGTGAGTGTATGTAGTGATCTAACTTGTAACTTGGAAAATAATTCTCATGGAATAATCTTTAGATGCTTTAGACCTATAATAATATTGCTTCTATGATTAATGTGTAAATAGGAAGGATAGGTCTATTTTGTAAGCTTGAGAGGTGTTTTTAGACAGATGTGTGTTGGAAAAGTACTTGATATTTATTAATCATAAAAAATGGTCTTTGGCTTATATTTATACAATACCTTTTGAAATTTTCTCATTAGAAGGTTAAAATAACATTATAGTCTAAGTAGTATGTGTCAAAATATTTTTAAATTTGAGTGTTTATGAGGTACAAACACTAGTGTTAGAGTTGGGACCCTAGCATTGATCTAGTGTCCTAATCGAGAGGGTAGTGTTTGGGAGAACAGGAAAATTTTAAAGATATGTAACTAAGAGTGAATGATATATATCAAGTTTTAAGATATTATGGGCTATATATTATATAGGTAATCATAATAATAGAGTCGTATTATGCCCTTAAAACACACCCCTATTTTTGAGTTCAAATGGGGACTCACTATTGTTTGAATAACTTTATTCAACATGCTAATAACCTTAGACATTCATGACATTGATCTTAATTTACATAAGTCTAAGGTTATCTTTAAATTCTAAAGTTACATAAATTTAAATTTAAAAATCAAAGCTTGAATGATCATTTTTATGTATCTTAAACCTTAGGTTTTCATAATTTTTATGATTTGTTTAGAATAACAAAACTAATATCTTTTGTCCTAGTGTTTCTTATGTTTTCACATGTCCATAGGACTACCAAAAAATACTTACTAAAAATTCATGCATTGATCCATACTTTATTTTATCCAAGATTAGGATAAGTGGTGTTACTACAATATTTGGAACCTTCATGCCTTTGCAGAGGTTTATAAGTCTTCAAGGTCCCTAAGATCCAAAAATTTGATAGGTGGCTTTCATATGTTACATGGAGCCCTTTCAAATTTAAATAAAATTCTAAGTGTTCTAAAATCCTAACTTTGATAACATGCCATATGGCATAATTACAATACTTGTAACCATGGAAGCTTTTAAAAAATATATTATCTAATGATCTCAAGCATCTGCAGTCCTGATAACTTTCTCATTAACACATTTTCATTAACCAAAAACTATAAAGGGATTAAACAAATTCTAATGGCCTCAAGGCCTCACAGTCTAATAGCTTCAAGCTTCTAAGCTCTGAGAAGTTGATAATTAGCACAATTATATTGCCCTGAAGTTTTAAAGAATTAATATTCGTGACATTAATCTTAATTTGCATAAGTCTAAGGTTATCTTTAAATTCTAAAGTTACATAAATTTAAATTTAAAAATCAAAGCTTGAATGATCATTTTTGTGTATCTTAAACCTTTGGTTTTCATAATTTTTATGAGTTGTTTAGAATAACAAAACTAATATCTTTTGTCCTAGTGTTTCTTATGTTTTCACATGTCCATAGGACTACCAAAAAATACTTACTAAAAATTCATGGGTTGATCCATACTTTCTTTTATCCAAGATTAGGATAGGTGGTGTTACTACATTATCTGGAACCTTCATGCCTTTGCAGAAGTTTATAAGTCTTCAAGGTCCCTGAGATCCAAAAATTTGATAGGTGGCTTTCATATGTCACATGGAGCCCTTTCAAATTTAAATAAAATTCTAAGTGTTCTAAAATCCTAACTTTGATAACATGCCATATGGCATAATTATGATACTTGTAACCATGGAAGCTTTTTAAAAATATATTATCTAATGATCTCAAGCATTTACAGTCCTGATAACTTTCTCGTTAACACATTTTCATTAACCAAAAACTATAAAGGGATTAAACAAATTCTAATGGCCTCAAGGCCTCACAGTCTAATAGCTTCAAGCTTCTAAGCTCTGAGAAGTTGATAATTAGCACAATTATATTGCCCTGAAGTTTTAAAGAATTAACATTCATGACATTGATCTTAATTTGCATAAGTCTAAGGTTATCTTTAAATTCTAAAGTTACATAAATTTAAATTTAAAAATCAAAGCTTGAATGATCATTTTTGTGTATCTTAAACCTTAGGTTTTCATAATTTTTTTGATTTGTTTAGAATAACAAAACTAATATCTTTTGTCCTAGTGTTTCTTATGTTTTCACACGTCCATAGGACTACCAAAAAATACTTACTAAAAATTCATGCGTTGATCCATACTTTATTTTATCCAAGATTAGGATAGGTGGTGTTACTACATTATCTAGAACCTTCATGCCTTTGCAGAAGTTTATAAGTCTTCAAGGTCCCTGAGATCCAAAAATTTGACAGGTGGCTTTCATATGTTACATGGAGCCCTTTCAAATTTAAATAAAATTCTAAGTGTTCTAAAATCCTAACTTTGATAACATGCCATATGGCATAATTACGATACTTGTAACCATGGAAGCTTTTTAAAAATATATTATCTAATGATCTCAAGCATTTGGAGTCCTGATAACTTTCTCGTTAACACATTTTCAATAACCAAAAACTATAAAGGGATTAAACAAATTCTAGTGGCCTCAAGGCTTCACATTCTAATAGCTTCAAGCTTCTAAGCTCTGAGAAGTTGATAATTAGCACAATTATATTGCCCTGAAGTTTTAAAGAATTAACATTCATTACATTGATCTTAATTTGCATAAGTCTAAGGTTATCTTTAAATTCTAAAGTTACATAAATTTAAATTTAAAAATCAAAGCTTGAATGATCATTTTTGTGTATCTTAAACCTTAGGTTTTCATAATTTTTATGATTTGTTTAGAATAACAAAACTAATATCTTTTGTCCTAGTGTTTCTTATGTTTTCACATGTCCATAGGACTACCAAAAAATACTTACTAAAAATTCATGGGTTGATCCATACTTTATTTTATCCAAGATCAGGATAGGTGATGTTACTACATTATCTGGAACCTTCATGCCTTTGCAAAAGTTTATAAGTCTTCAAGGTCCCTGAGATCCAAAAATTTGATAGGTGGCTTTCATATGTTACATGCATCCCTTTCAAATTTAAATAAAATTCTAAGTGTTCTAAAATCCTAACTTTGATAACATGCCATATGGCAGAATTATGATACTTGTAACCATGGAAGCTTTTAAAAAATATATTATCTAATGATCTAGAGCATATGCAGTCCTGATAACTTTCTAGTTAACACATTTTCATAAACCAAAAACTATAAAGGGATTAAACAAATTCTAATGGCCTCAAGGCCTCACAGTCTAATAGCTTCAAGCTTATAAGCTCTGAGAAGTTGATAATTAGCACAATTATATTGCCCTAAAGTTTTTAAGAACTAACACCAAATTAATAACTTAATGGTCTAGTGACTCTGAGTCTTCATTAATTCTAGATCTGAGATCACACCAAGTTTTGACTTACCTAGAGCATACACATAAACATACATAGGTTAAAAGGTTTAAACACATGTGCCTTCTAACCTCTAAGTTTCTATGGGCTTGAGATTGATCTATGAGGTGTAATCATGTTAACTTAAAGGCCTAGAAAATATAATGCAAAGATAAAAATCTAAAGACCCAAGTAGGTGAGAATCAAATAAGTGTCACAATATAAGAATATGCATGCCCAAAGTATGAATAAGTAAGTCCAATAGTAAATCAAAGAAACTAACAAGCGATAAATTGACCCCTATTAAAATAGAATGACTAGAGATACAAAATTGATGAAAAACTTCCATATGGAAAATATAAACTTTTTAATGCTAAATGACACATTTAAATTGAAATGGGAATGAAATAAAAATTTGTTATTCACATTGAAGTCATAGGAATTGAGAATTCAAGGTGTTAGTGCCCATAATTGCACTGAAGCAATTGGGCCCTTATTAATTGAGAATGCTTAAGTCCAGCCTAAGTTGAGTATCAATGTCTATGTCATTATATTGGATTCTATTGGAAAACATTGCCTAAGTCCTTTGTCTTGTTTTTTCTTGGTGAAGGTGTTTTTTCCCTTAGACATTTTGGGCCTTTTGTAAGTACACAATGTACAATGGAAATAGGTTTTTAGGCTTTTTTTCTTAGACAAAAAAGTTTGAAGACTTATTTTTGTCAAAAAATTTATCCACTACAAAAGTTCCAAAGTAATTCAATGACTTATCTCTTTTGGTCTAAGTTTTTTTCAAAAGGTTCGAAGGGCTATTTCAATTATTTTAGGTCATTTTTTTTTAACTTTTTGTCCACAACAAAAATTTTGAAGGGCACTTTCCCTTAAAGCATTTTGCCTACACAAAAATCCCAAAATAAATCCTTGTTTCAGGAAAAATGCTAAGTCTTATTTATTTTAGACTTTTTATCCATGATAAAAATTGAGAAGGGTACTTGCCCTTTAGGAATTTTGCCTACACAAAAAGCTCAAAGGAATTGTAAGGTCATTTAATTTGGCTAAACGTACTTCTGTAAATCCTTAAGAGTCATTTTACCTTTGAAAATTTTCATAATGATCATTTCTTTCAGGTTTTTTGCCTTTTAATAGTTCTGAAGGGCACTTTCAAGAGATTAAAGGACCATTACAAAAGGTCAAAGGGCATTTTTGTAGGGTAGGTGCCTTCAATAAAAAATCTGAAGGGTAAGTTCAAAGTGCCTGAAAGATTCTTGTAGCAAAGTTGCTATGAAATAGAGGTCTTATTTCCTTCGACAAGCCAAGATTGGTTTTTTAAAGGGCTCAGATTACATGAGCAAATGATAAGTGTCCAGGTTAAAGTTATAATTCATGGCTTTTCTGTGGGTGTGGCAATGAACATGAGCATAGAAGAATGTCTAACTGCCATTCTAGAATAAATATTTCCAAATCATGATTGTGGATCTTTTTTTGTTTCATGTCACAACTAAATCAACTCTAGATCCATCATTATAGGTAATGGCTTTTCCCTTTAGCATGCACAAAAGAGATTTATGTCCAAAAATGTCCATGATTTGAAATTGAGTAATAGGAAAACATTTCCAAATAAGTTACACATGAGGACAAAATATGTTTGGATTTTCAAACAATTTTTTCTCTCCAGATGTGCAAGTAAGTGATCAAGGGGATCTTCAGGTAGTTCAACATCAAGACAAAATTTGTTTGGCTCCTCAAGTGAATATCCTCATTCTAAGCTTGTGTGAAAGGCTTTTTTAATCCAAAATATCAAATAGTATGCTCTAGGTGGTTCCCTCATCATTTTTTTTAGAGGTAGTTGCAAAAATGATTTTTCTTAAAAATTGATGAAGATCTCAAGAGTAAAAAAGGGCATTTTTCGACTGGGAGAATCTTGATGGGACTGTAAAATTTTGTTATATATTTTTGCAAATTATAGCCCATAGTCCTAGATTTGGGGAAAAAAATTAAAGTCTAAATAGGGGCTTTGTCCTCTATTCAAAGGTTGTTGTTGGTTGTTGGTTGATATAGGTCATTTTAGGCATCCTCTTTCTCTAAGTCCAAATTATGTAGAAATTTTTCTAGGATCAATTGTTCTGGTGGACTTTGTCTTCTTTGCTAAGGTGGTTGTATATATACATCCATTAGCAAGATTTGAGTGCATGTTCATGCCTCCCTTGTCAAAAGAGCAATCTCACCATGCTTATCCCCATGGTAATATTTTGAAGTGTTGATGTCTATAATATTTTTCTTCAAGTCAAGTGGAAAATATTTGTGGTTCTTTATTATATCCTATTAATGAAATGTGGTGACATGTTTATAGGTTTTTCTTATAGGATATTTGGTTCTATGTTCATTACTGGTTGTCATTATGAGCATGCATCTAAGTTACAAATCCCTCTTTGTAGTCATATTTGTAAATGTGTTGAATACCCTTTAAGGGTACCCTGGGTTTATGGATTTAATAAGAGAAAGTATTCGAGATTCTAGTTTCAATGTATTTCCTAGTCTCTCAGGGATTATTTGGTGTTTATCATTATCTTGCATTTGGATTCTTTTATGCATTTATACTAAAGAACATTGTCATGAAATATTATTAGATACTTTTTTGTTTAAAATCTACTAGCATGCCACCCTCTATTTTATAATTAACTATAAACTTGTTCTACCCTATCCTACCCTACAAATAACATGCTTTTTTGAATAAAATAAGTGTTATTTACCTTGCAAATGCATAAGATCTTATATATTTGAAATGTGTTTGCAGTTAGCACTTTAAATCCTAGTATTACAGTCTTTTGTTTACTCCCTTTTTTTATTGAATATTTTGTGAAATGAAGATTGTAGTCACAAATTCATCTATCTTTAGTAGCTTGTGTATGACATAGAGCATTTGTGCATTTTATGTGATAACCCTTCATGGGTAAAGTGTGTAAACTTGGTTATGCTCTAGTCATATTTTTCCCTTGTGTAAAGAAATCCCCATGGAGTTTGAATTAGTAAATCCTTTCATGAGAAAAAGCTACCCCATAGGTTCTCTCACCTTGGTTCAAGTAGAGCCAAAAGTAGCAGAGAGTTAACCATACCCTTTGTAGGTGCCTCTCAGTCATTTTCTATAGTCTGGTCCATTCTTTATGCCAAACCCTTAGCCAACTATAATGACATTCGAGCGAGTTTATCATCATTATTTGCAATTTTCTTCAAGTGTGTAAGGCCAGATTAGAGAGGTGTAACACTAGGAACCAACACCAAATTGGCACCATTGCCAGGGACTAAATGAAATTTTAATCATTTATGTTGCTGAAAATTCTTTTAGAGAGTCATGAGTATTTCATCTTGTGAATCTCTATTATGTTACTACATTGATCTGACTATCTTGGTTGTTAACATTACAACACTCCACTGGGGATGTGTCAAGAAGTTTTAAGGTTTGACAATTTGACTTATGTTGAGGCTATTACAAATAATTATTAATATTTCATGTTGGAAGGTGTTTTGTCCCTTTTGAACATTATTTTGAAAATTTCAATGTCCTTGTTCTCTATCTCATTTAGCTTTAGCAATTCTATTTTTAGTATGTATCACAATATTTTGAAAACTATTCTATTCTATAAGTTTAATTCTAGTGGTGACTCCGACTCCATTTTATGTTTTCAAGAAATATTGATGCCTATTATGAATATTTGCTAACTTTTAGTTATGAGTATCTCATTGTTTGCAAAGCTAGAAGGACTGATATCATCGTTCAAAGGTGACCCATCTAAGAGACTTGTTCCACCCTTAGGTCTTCCTCAAATAAGAAGGGTACAAGTTTGGAGACTTGTTGAAGGGCAAAGTTTAGTTTCTCAGGACCATCAAGATCCTAATAATCTTGAAATATTTGTTAACCCCCCATCATTGAGGACTATCAAAGCACTTCTATTGATTTTGAAACACATAGTCTCATTTATTTTATAGCTCCTTCTCAACTAATTGAATCTCCTCCTAGGTCTAATCCATCAAGTCCACCTCATTCACCCCCTCATATCCCTTTTCCATTTTTTCTTAAACCTCCTATTGAACCAATCATGAGGCATAGGGACTAAGAGGATAAAGTACATCCTAAATTTAGAATTCTTAGTTTTAGACCTATCAATTTTGATGAGATGGAAGGCTATCCTAATGAGTTTCCACATGAAGTTAGGAAATGCCTCCCAAAGTTTCAAGGGAATAATGTAGTGAGAGGTGATCAACATCTGAGGACCTTTTACAATATCATAGAAGATTATGATATTGAGTATGAATATGTGTGAATCAAGTTATTTGTCCACATGTTATAGGAAGATACTTGTAAATGGTTTAATTCCCTTCCCATTGGATGCATTGATGCATGGGAAGAGATGAAAAATGTTTTCAAATTTTAGTATGGTGTTAGGATTGATCCAAGGTTTCTCTTAGATTAATTTTAAAATATAAAGAAGAATCCTAATGAGTATATGCAGGACTTCAAAACTTGATTCAATAAGACCATGATGTAGCTACTTAAAAACATCAGGCCTAGTAACATAGCATGCTTGATAAAGTACTAAGATGCCTTTGATAAGAAGGTTGTGTACTTATTGAGGGACAAGGATTCCACTAACCTACATTTGGAATTCAATATCACCATCTAGATTGAAAACAACATCAAGGTTGTGGGAAATCCCTTGAACAAGTGGGCTAATGTGAAGCTGGTCAACTCAAAAAACACATAGCCCAAAAAGATAGCTAACTTGGAGGAAACTATCAAAACTTTGGCCTCCACTATAAAAGAAATGTTGTAAAATTTGAATAGAGTGGAAAAAGTGGTCCCTCAGGTGTCTACCAACTATGATAAGGCTCCCAATCTGAATTAAGCACAAAGGGGACCTACTTTCCACCATAGAGATAATGATAGAAGGAAGAGGCATGCACGTTAAGATAGAACATAGAGGAACCAGAAGAGAGGGGCCAAAATAGAGGTGCATGACCCTTTGAATGCCAAGGTAAATGTTGTAAATTTAGATTTAGACATTGATTGGTGTGATAAATACTTCTTTTTGTACCCACCATGTGATACTATTAAATAACTTGATGAAGATTTGCATGAACCTAAATATGGATCATCTGATTATGAGATCTTTATATTCAATTGCTGAAGACCTCAATATGAATTGACTACCTCCACATAGTTATGCATTGATACTACAAATGATTAGTTTTAGAGCATTATTGAAATAGAGAGTGTCCTAGCTTTTTATTTTTCTTGTGATGTCCATGTGGTATAAGCATATGAATTTCCCATCCATGATTTTAATCTCTTGCACTCTATGATGACCAATAAATATCCTAGGGGAGTTCCATCAGTTGAGGACAAGCAACTGTTAATCAATGCAGCAGCTGCCCAAAAGAAGGAATACAACTTGAGAAGTAGGCAACCAAGTGTTGCTCCTCAAGACTCTGCCCCTAAAAATTCAAAGGAAGGGATTGTGAGCAAGGAAGTAAAGAAAGCTAAAATAGTTCTGAAAGCTTCCAAGTTAGCACTTATAACCCAAGTTGCTAATCTTAGAGCTATTCCTACTAAGAGCAAAAAAACACCTATATTGTCTACCATCCCTAGAGGTGTTAATGAGATTAAACAAAATACATCTTTAAAGGTTGGTGTCAAAGTTTCAAATCCACCTTAGCCTCCTCCAATTTAGAGCTTAAGTGATCACATTCCAATTGAAGGTGTCATTACCCTTCCACCAAGTATGCCTCTTCCTCAATATAGTGTGTCTGGCATGACTAAAGTGTTAAGTCAAATAAAGATCACCATACCACTTGTTGAGTTATTCTGAATACCTGAACATAGGAAAAAGGCCTTTGAATATTTAAAATTTGGTGAAAGGTCATTTATGAATGAATTTGAGCTTCTCCAAGCACCCTTGAAAGAAGATGAAGAATTAGAAGAGCTTGTTGAACCTACTTTGGAGATCTATTTGGGAAGTACACTTGTAGAGAGTTAGTTGAATGTGGATCCATTTTATATGACTCTACTGATAAATGGTATGGTTGATCATAACTACATATTTGATTATAATGTGATGCCCTTGGGTGTCCTCAATGAAACTAGAGTAAAGATCATGTTAGCCTTTGGAAAGTGGTATGTCATAGACTCACGAGAGGTTCTAGTTATTGGATAAGTTAAGGGGTTGGTGGTATAGTTGGTAGTTCATCCTTGTGAGTACTTGAACATGGACATGGTAGTTTTACACTACCTACCTAAATGGGGGATGTTTTTGTCACGTAAATGGGTTGCCAGCATGGGTTGAAGTGTGCAGATGGACCTTTCTTACACCACCATTCCTTTGGAGGGTAAGATGGTCAAACTTTATAGAGAGCCAAAGATGTTGCACATGATTGAAGTTCTAAAGCATGCTCTCAATGAAGTGTTGTACATAGGTGTTGAGCTTGGAAAATTTATTGAGAATATTGATTTTACTGAATATCCTATTGTTCTTAACATTGAGCCTGACAAAGAAAATGCAGTCTAGAAGATGTGCTTTGATGGGGCTTGCTCCAATATGGGAAATGGATATGGGGTTATCTTCTATGCCCCTAATGGTAAATTATTTATGTTTTATTTTTAGATTTATTTGAGTGTAACAACAATACTTATGAGCATGAGCCACTCTTGCTTCATCTAAAGATAACTCATGAATATGGAATTCAATGTTTGATTGTTAAGGGTGATTTTGAGCTAGTGATAAATAAGGTCCACAATGATTTTGCCACTAGAAATAAAAGGTTGAAATAATATCAGAATGTTGTTTGGGACTTGTTGGAGTTCTTTGATGCATTCAATATCTTTTATCATGATAGGAGTTTCAACTAAGAAGTTGATAGACTTGTAGGGCTAGGTGCTAAATTTGATGTTGCAAATATGAGCCCTCATTGTCAGTATCAATTATAGGTGCTTGTCAGGCCTTCAATCCTGGATAATGTTCATCATTGGCAAGTCTTTGATGATGATGAACAAATTAAAAGGTTTCTAAATTTTGAGGTTGAGTTCCATGATCAACTCATAGACTTGGAATCCATGGTTCAAGTTTGTGATGGGAAAGAAATTAATTAGCTCAAGACAAACACTATCCATGGGGTCTGGTTACCTTAGAAGCATCTTTTTATGGAGTAGATAGAATCAAGTTGAGAGACTTATTCATCTCAAATTACATGATATAATACAAATTAGGTTCTCATGAGAATCCAAGGAAGGCTTGGTTAGGTACTCACTTGAGTGCATTAGATAAAAAAGCTTACATGATGTTATTAAGGAAGTACCAAGATTGTCTAGCATGGTCTTATTCTGAGCTAAAAGCATATAGGGAAGACTTGTTCCAACACATCATCCCATTGTAGCCTAATAGCAAACTTTTCAAGGAAAAATAGAGACCCATCAACCCCATCTTGGCCACCAAGATGAGGAAGGAATTAAAGAATCGAAGGGATGGTGGTATCATTCATCCCATCAAGTATTTGTCATTGGTGGTGAACTTGGTCCTTGTAATAAAAATAATGATGACATCCACTTATGTGTGTATTTCAAGAATTTAAATAAGGCTTCTTTAAAAGACAATTATCCCCTGCCCAATATAAATAACTTGTTTCAAAGCATTACTGGACCATAAATGTTGTTTACATTGGATGGCTTCTGAGGCTACAACTAGGTTATGGTCAAAGAATCCATGAGGTCCAAGACTACGTTTACAATGCCTTAGGGTACTTATGTGTATATGAGGATGCCTTTCAAATTGATGAATGCTGGTGCAATGTTCTAATGAGCTATAGATGTTATTTTTGTAGGGATAATTAACCAATTCAAGGATGACATTATCATGTAATCTAAAATAAGAGAAGAACATTTGGAACATCTAGAAAAGGTGTTGATTAGAGGTAGGGAATTTGACATTTCACTTAATCCAAAAAAGAGTCACTTTGGAGTAAAAAGGGATAAGTTGTTGGGACATATAGTGTCTAAGGATGGTGTCATGATTAACCCTGAAAGGGTTGAATCCATCAAAAAAGTTCCTATCCCAGAGTCCAAGAAAGGAATTCAGTCTTTCTTTAGATAGATTGACTTTGTAAGAAGGTTTGTGTCTAATTTTGTAGAGATCAGTCTACCCATTAATTCTATGTTAAATAAGGACCAGACCATCAAATGGGAAGAGAAGGTTGTGCAAGCGTTCAATGATATCAAGGGAACTTTAAATTCTACCCCTATTTTGGCTAGTCCTGACTACATAAAGTCATTTCAATTATTCTCTTTTGTGTCATCCAATACTTTGGTTTCTATCCTATTGAAAAATAATAAGGAAGGTCATGAGCAGCCCATAGCTTTCTTTATAAAATCTATGCAAGGTCCTGAACTAAATTACACCATCATGGAAAAGTAGGCTTTCATCCTTTTAAAGGCTATTAACATGTTCAAACTATATATTATAAGTTTGAAGATTATTGCCTACGTCTCACACACCATGGTGAAGGACATTTTAACTCAAATTGATGTATCCAACAAAAGGTGTAGGTGGGTCAACAAGCTATAGGAGTACGATTTGGATATTCAGACCACCAAGCTAGTAAGGGGGATGGGTCTAGCCAAGATTATGGTTGAGACCAATTTGCAAGCTATTGAGGTAAATAATGTTGTGTTTAATGTTTATGATTCCTTGAGTTAGTTTAACACATATTTGTGGTATACAGACATTGTTTACTACTTGAAAAATATGAACTATCCCCCTGTCTTAGATAAGAATCAAAGAATAAATCTAAGCTTGTGTCCAAAAAATACCTCTTGACTGAGGATGGACTAGCATGTAAGAATCCATATGGGGTTCTCCTTATATGTGTACTTAAGGAGTAGACTACCATCTTAATTGAAAAATTCCATGGTGGATTTTTTGGTGTCCATTTTGCACCTAAAGTTACAAATCCAAAGGTGTGAGAAATGTCAATGTTTTGTTGGGAGGATGAAAGCCTCAGGTTCTCTTCCCTTGTAGACCATGATGATTTAAGGCTCATTCAGACAATGGGGAATGGATTTCATTGGTGAAATCTTTGATTCATCAAGTGTTGGGCATAGGTAGATACTAGTTGTAACTAATTACTTCACCAAATGGGTCAAATCAATCCCTATAAAGAAAGTAATGCCTTCAGGAAATAGACATAACAACAATTTCCTAAAAGACAGAAGCTATTACAGCACAAAGTCTGAAAGTAACCTGCTTTCTCATTCAAATAAAGAAATATGATCAATAATCTGAGCTCAAAGTCTCAATAATCGCCTTTCAATTTTGGCAGAGTTTCACTTCTATAACGCAAAGATCTCTTTTGCATAAAATAAGAGAATACAATATATAGTATCTAAGAAAGGCTTGGCACATTGTTTCATGGAACGGTCCATTCTGCATTCAATACCTTCAATGCATTTTTAGTTTTATCAAAGAGGGCCATGCTGGAATAGGGTGTCTACCTTAATTCTGGTGTGTCGATTCATCTCAAATGTCTTCTCTTGGGCCTGGGTCATATGGTCATTTTCTTGTTGTCTATGCAACTGTTCACTTTGCCTTTACTCCAAGGGAGAAAAATAAACCACACTTTTAATATTTTCAAGCTCAAATATCTACTTGATGGAATATTTCACCTACTGGAAATAACTCCTACATAGATATTTCTAGTCTTTCCCTCTTTCCTATTGCAATTTGAGCTCTCAAGCTATCTTTTCCATTTTTGTTGGCTCTTTCGGCTCCCTTTTCAGCTGGTCACTGAGTTTGTCTTTAAATTTTGTCTTTTTTTAGCTGTCTCTTCCTGGTTTGTCTTTTCTTGGAATTTGAGCTCTCAAGGCTATCTTCCCAGCTTTTCTGGCTCCTTGTGCTCTTCTCTCAGTAGTTCATCCTTTTAGCCTTGAGGCCTTTAAATGCATTTAGGTCCACACTCAAGCCTTTAAAGATCAATAGTTATCTTGTTGCCCTAAATTTGACATCTGTGGGGGTGTCATCTGAAGTCTGGATTCTAATGGCTAATTCACAGTGCCCAACTTTGACGTTTGTGGGCCTGTCACCCCTTGGTCAATTTCTTTGGCTTTTTTTTTTGGGCGAATTCCTTCGGACAAAAGTCTGAAGGAATTCCTTTGGAATTTTTGTCTAAAAGAATTCATCTTGTCTTTTGCCTTGAACAAATCTGAAAGAATTCCAAATTTTCTACCTTCTTCACTTTTTTTAAGGAAACCTTACCCTTTCAGCCTTTACAATGGTCCATTTTGCTCATCACCTACCCTCTACAAGGGTTGTTTGATCTCTAAAATTACCTTTCAAAAAAGTCACAAAGGTCCTTTTGGCACCTAAGTTCCCTCCGCAAGGGCACTTGTCCTTTGGGATTTTGGTCACCTTCCTTTCAACCTTTCGACTGATTGAAATTGCCTACGTGTTGGGAACTTATTTCCTTCTTGTAGAGTCCATAGAAATAAGCCTATAGAGTCCATAAAAACAAGCCTATGGAGTCCGTAGAAATCAGCCTACAGAGTGCATAGAAACCAGCCTATGGAGTCCATAGAAATCAGCCTGCGGAGTCCATAGAAACAAGCCTGTGAAATCTATAGAAACAAGCACGTAGAGCCTATAGAAATTAGTCTGTGGAGTCCGTAGAAATAAGCCTATAGATTCTATAGAAATTAGCCTACGGAGTCCATAGAAATAAGCTTGTAGAGTCCACAGAAACAAGCCTGTAGAGTCCCTTAACTAAAAAAGCTTGAATAATAAAGAATTTGAATACCCAAAATAAATTATTGAGAAGGGAAGAGAGAATTTTGGCCTAAAAGACCAAAATAGTTCATATTTTGTCCCAAAAATGAGTGATAGATTTTGGGAACAATAGATGGCTCCAATTAGGGAACTTCTTTCAGTTAAAATTTTGGAACAGCTGAGGGGAGTAGAAACCAGAATCTCTAGTGCCTTTAAGTATGCCATTGGGCTATGGAGTCATGTTACCCAAAAAATAAAGGTGCCAAAAATGAAAATAAAAAGCACAAAATAGAATCAAAGACTACAAATATACATATGTATAGATGATCTTATTTGATACTTCAAAAATTGAAGTGCTTCAGATGCTGCCCACTATGAGGTAATGAAAATGGCATTTCATCTTGATAAACCAGCAAGAAACTATTTTCTCCCTAGAATCGATGATGGGTGAATGGAACTCTCCAACAAGAATCACATTTTTTGTGTACTCTTTTTGGTTCTCTCTTCTTACCCCATGGCAAGACTGGTCTCCAATCTAAAAACCATTAATCCTTCCTCTCTTGGTGAAGAGTTTCTTTTCCTTACTTTGGCACGTGGTAGTATGGTCCACTACCATAGCTTGTTATTCTTTTGGTTCAGTCTAGCACATGATTTGATTGTTAGCATCAAACACCTGCCAATGGTTAGCTTTATCAGGCACACTTGGTCGAAAGACCAGTTTGATAGTGTACCTATTATCTTTGAAATCAAGTTGAGGAACCATGAAGGCTGCAAGGATAGCTAATGAATTTGCATGATTATGAAGCTCTCTAGGTACTACAGATATATTGAAAGCATCAAAACTTTTAATATAGCCCCATACTAGATTGCGATAATGGCACAATCTTTTGTTTTTAGTTTGACACATGTTCCTCACTTGACAAACCATCATTTCAGCATCTCCTTTGGCATGAAGGAGTTTGACACCTTTATCTTGAGCAACCTTCAACACGAGCAATAGAGATTCGTACTCGATAGTGTTGTTTGTGTTGCTGAACTACAACTTATATGAAGAAGGAAAAATATCTCTTTGAGGAGATATCAACATAGTCCTAGCTCCAGCACCAGTAGGAGAATTGCTACCATCAAATTCTAGGATCCAAACATCATCAAAAATTGATCTTTTATCAGATTTTTCTTCATGAGAGAGGGAAGATCCTTTTTTCTCTGTACTGCACCCTACTAATTCTTTTGATGTCTTATTTGAATCAATTTTTGGATCACCACCTACAAGACTTTCATCTGTTATAACAAGAACATCTTCAATAGATAAAAAATAATTACCCCTACCTGAAGACTCAAATAGAATTTGAGCTTTATGGGCCAATGTTTGGGTGACAACATATTTTGCCTCCTTCTCAGGAAGCAGCTTCTGCATAACACCCTTGAAAGGGATCCTCACTTCAAATAGGTCCATACTTAACTTGCCACCAACATCCTTACAAAAAATTTGCCCAAGAAGGATGTTGTATGAGGCTAGGAAGTCAACCACCAGGACTGTCATCTTGATTCTTTTGTCTGGGAATACATAAAATACAAATTGGGTGCCTTTAATTTGTCCCAGTAGTGGCACTTGTTTATTCTCCATGGAGAAACATCTCCCAAATGTCTTGGTCAGTGTGAGACCAAGGGATTCAGCTACTTTGGTGGGCATGACATTGTCAGATGCACCTAAGTCTATGATGTAATTATTCAGCTGATGTCCATTTATCAATAAGGAGACATAAAATGGTTCAGTCCTTCTGGGAGCAGTAGGAGGAGTAATGACAAGATTGTTTGGGATGGACATGTTCCTTGGGGTATCATGAGTTACCTTCTTAATAACTTGTCTTACAGGGATAGCTTTATTCTTCACACACTCAACCAACCTATCCAACTGCTTAGGGTTGGATTGTAGGAATTTAAATTTAGTCATTTGAATTTTGGTCTTCTTGACATGGTCGACTATGTCAAATGACTGAAATGGACTAGGAACAGAGAAAGGAAGTTTATCTTTCTAGTTCTTTGGGGGGGTACTGATCTATGAATTTAAAGTTGAAGGTGCAGAAATGTTTGGGGTACTCACTTTTTTAGCAATCACCAAGTCCTTTGGCTGGAAAGGAAGATAAGTTCCTCATTTGGCAATTGAAATTATAGCCTAAGCTTGCTCCTCTATTTTTTATTTATCAACTTGCTGAGTTGACTAATTCTTGGATCAGGTGAATACAGCATATGATCCATCAACTGCTTTACCTTCACTTTTGGGTTCATCCTGGTAATTTAGGAAACCAATGTTGGAGTCGCCAGCTAATTCTTCTTGGTCTATTGCAAAGAGATCAGTGTCATTTTCTAGATCAAACTCAGGTTAGAAAGAGAAATCATGTTCTGTTTGTAGATATCCAACTACTGAGTTGGCTGGTGCTGCTTCAATAGCAAGTTTCCCTTAAGGGAGAGGAAGACGATTTGGCTGCCCTTGATTCCTGGTAGTGTTGCCTTGGTATGACTGATTGGGGAATGTCCTCCTTGGTATATCTCTGTATGAAGGGAAAGATGACATCCCTTGCACCATTTACTTTCTAAGAGAAAGCAACTCATTTGTCAACTTTTGCACCATTAGATCAGTGGTGCTTGTAGATAGATATTCAGAAGATAAAGAGGATTTATCTTTATTAGGATCTCTCCTTATCTTTCTTCCTAAGATAAGGTCATCTTCCATCTCAGTGGCCAAATCCTGAGTAGTAGCAATGTCTATGTGGCCAGCATGTCTCAGCAAAAAACTCACTTTAGGCAGCTGTGAGTTGATGAAGAAACATTTAAGGTTCTCATGTGTTGGCTGAGCAATTATAGGAATCATGTTCCTTAGCTTGTCAAACTTGGCTATGAAATCTCTCATTGGTTCATGAAGTTCTTTCTTCATCTGTGTGAGCTGGGCCAGCAGGGCATGTGCATCTTCTGTAGGCTTGAACCTTGCTTTGAATTTGGCTTTGAGGGTGTTCCAATCAGTCATAGTCTAGGCCTGTAGAGGATAAAACCAATCTACAGTAGTGCCTTTTAGTGTTTCCACAAACAGCCTGACTACTATGTCCTCATACTCTATGCCTATCACACCGCAGGCTATGCTGAAAGCTGCAATGTGTTCATCAGGGTGAACTCTCCCATCACCAAAGAATTCAGAGAAATTCTTCCTTGAACTACATGGTAGCTCATGTAGAGGTGGATTTAAATTGAGTGGGCCAAAAGAGTTACCCCAGGGACCTTAAACTGCCATGATTTGATTATAGAAAGTGGGGATAACAAATCTAGGTGGAGTATGTATAGGCAACGCTCTACTAACAGTAGAAAAAGAAGCTCTGCCTTATATAGGTGACCTGGTATTGGTAGGAGGAAGACTCCTAGTTCATTGAACTTAAATTTATGGAAGAAACAAATCAAAATTTCCCTGCTACACCAACTCAAAAATAAGGTCAACAATACCTTAGGTTCTCTGGCTTCTTGTATAGCATGGAGTTGCTAGATTTTAGAATAAAAATGGAAAAGAAATTGCCCTACTTTAGCTTGAAGCATGAGGCTTCAAATTACATGCTCTTCCCCTGTTAATGTAGAGCTAATAAAGAATTGAGTTTTGAAATGGAATGCTCGATCTCCAGCATCTTTGGTTTCTCAGCTCAGAGTATATAATGAAAATGGATAAGGCTATAATGATAATGGATAAGAGACAAGTGATGCTTCAATCTAAAACTTGAGGCTTCAAATTACACAAAATTGATGTGTCCCCAATGGAGTAAATGGATATTGGAAAACAACTGAAACTACTCATTCTTCCCCAGCGAAGTCACTAAAAACTATTGGGTGAATATTTTGTCACCAGCTAACTGAAGAGAAAAATATGTTGTTTCAAC
This sequence comes from Torreya grandis, assembly GCA_037957365.1. NCBI lineage: Eukaryota > Viridiplantae > Streptophyta > Pinopsida > Cupressales > Taxaceae > Torreya > Torreya grandis. Next base: position 720,981 of record JARHVA010005595.1, on the reverse strand, counting down.
CATAGCATAGGGAGATTGGTCAGCCAGATGTGTAGGTTTACTACATCAAAAGGGGACAAATCTCTCCTCTCATCAAGGGGAGGTTCCCTATAAATATGAGGGGCTATATACTATATATATATATGCAAAAAATAACACTCAGGGGTAGGACAAAACCATCCATCTCTCTTTTTTTAGAGATGATGTTCACAAACAAAGGAAAAATCTATGTGGAAACACTAAAGGCACTTCTCTTCTTTTATAAGTGGTCTTACAGTAAATAGGTGGAGTTCTTTTTGGTAGGTAACAAGTAACAAGGGCACAGTAACTAGTAGGATGAAGTATAGCACAAAGTCTCCACCTCAACTGCTAAAGAGTGAAATACGAAGGACAATGAGGGCACAAAGTCATCCCAAGGCCCTTTACACAGAAAGAAATTAAAAACACACACACTAAAGACGATTGTGGTAGCACAAATTCTCTCCACAGTTGGCTTCAAGACACCTTCCTGATTACTTCCACTAAATCTGCTTATTTCATTCAATGGACAAGAACACCTTCAAGAAATAGACATAAGAATAATTTCCTAAAAAACAAAAGCTATAATAGCACAAAGTCTGAAAGTAACCTACTTTCTCATTCAAATAAAGAAATATGATCAACAATCTGAGCTCAAAGTCTCAATAATCACCTTTCAATTTTGGCAGAGTTTCACTTCTATAACCCAGAGATCTTTTTTGCATAAAATAAGAGAATATAATATATAGTAGCCAAGAAAGGCTTGGCACTTTGTTTCATGGAACAACACATGCTGCATTCAATGCCTTGAATGCATTTTTAGTTTTTTCAAAGAGAGCCATGATAGAATAGGTCATCTGCCTTAACTATGGCATGTCGATTCATCTCAAATGTCTTCTCCTGGGCCTAGGTCATCTGGTCAGTTTCCTGTTGTCTACGCAGCTTTCCACTTCACCTTTACTCTAAGGGAGAAAAATAAGCAACACTTTTATTTTTTCAAGCTCAAATATCTACTTGGTGGACTGTTCCACCTACTATAAATAACTCCTACACAGATATTTTTGGTCTTTCCCTCTTTCATATTATAATTTGAGCTCTCGAGCTATCTTTTCCTTTTCTACTAGCTCTTTCAGCTCCCTCTTCAGTTGGTCACTAAGTTTGTCTTTAACTTTTGTCTTTTTTTAGCTTTATCTCTTCCTGGTTTGTCTTTTCCTAGAATTTGAGCTCTCAAGGCTATCTTCCTAGCTTTGTTGGCTCCTTGTGCTCTTCTCTCAATGGTTCATCCTTTTGGCCTTAAGGCCTTTGAATGTATTCGGGTCCGCACTCAAAGCTTTAAAGATCAACAGTTATCCTGTTGCCCTAAATTTTACATCTTCACGGGCATCATCTAATGTCTAAATTCCAATGGCTAGTTCACGGTGCCCAACTTTGACATCTGCGGGCCCATCACCCCTTGGTCAATTTCTTCAGCTTTTTTCTTTCGGGTAAATTCCTTCGGATAAAAGTCTGAAGGGATTCCTTTAGATTTTTTGTCTGAAAGAATTCATCTTGTCTTTTGCCTTGAATAAATCCAAAGGAATTCCAACTTTTCTGTCTTGTTCACTTTTTCAAAGGAAACCTTACCCTTTCAGCCTTTTGCAACAGTCCATTTTGCTCATCACCTGCCCTCCGCAAGGGCTATTTGATCTCCAAAATTGCCTTTTAGAAAAATCACAAAGGTTCTTTTGGCACCTAAGTACCCTCTACAAGGGCACTTGTCCTTTAGGCTTTTGGTCACCTTCCTTTGAACAACCGATCGATTGAAATTGCCTAAGTGTTGGGAACTTATTTCTTTCCTATGGAGTCCGTAGAAACAAGCATGCAGAGTCAGTAGAAACCTACGGAGTCCATAGAAATCAGCCTACAGAGTCCGTAGAAACTAGCCTATGGAGTCTGTAGAAATCAGCCTGTGGAGTCTGTAGAAACAAGCTTGCAAAGTTTGTAGAAACAAGCCTGCAGAGTCCATAGAAATAAGCCTACAGAGTCCGTAGAAATCAGCCTGCGGAGTCCATAGAACAAGCCTGCGAAGTTCGAAGAAATAAGCCTGCAGAGTCCCTTAGCTAAAAAAGCTTGAATAATGGAGAATTTGAATACCCAGAACAAATTTTTGAGAAGGGAAGAGAGAATTTTGGCCTGCAGGACCAAAATAGTTCATATGTTGTCCCAAAAATGAGTGACAGATTTTGGGAACAACACGGAGATACTTTCTTCTTGAGAGATCTGGATGGTGAAATACTAGAGTTGCTAATCAATGATAGACATTTTAAAAACTTCCTTGATTGAGTCCATCTACAACATGTGTGCCATATTGTGTATTGTTTTGATTTGTCTTTCTATTATTTTTTTCCCCTTACTTTAGGCCTTTTTTGTATAGTTCTCTTCCTTTCCTTTTCTTGTGTGTTGTTTTCTAAATCCTCTTGATATGTTTTTATTAAGTCTACCATGTTTTTTAGAGCCTTCATGGATTTTTATTGAATATTTTTAAGTCTTAACTCTATGGCCCAATGGATTGGCACATGGTCTTGTATTTTTTGGTTCTTTACACACTTGAAAGGGGTATGCATCCCCAAACGAGAGCCAGTGTTAGTGCCCAAAATTGAACTGAAGCAATTGGGGCCCTTGTCAAATGAGAATGCCTAAGTCCAACCTAAGTTGAGTATCAATATCTACATCATTATCTTGGATTCTATTTCAAAATGTTCTTTTGAAAGGTCAAGTTCATGTAAAAAATTAGCTAAGTCTTTTGTCTTATTTTTGCTTGGTTAAGGTGTTTTCTCCCTTAGACTTTTTGGGCCTTTTGAATGAACATAATGTCTGACAAAAATAGGTCTTTGGGATTTTTTCTCTTGAATAAAAAGTCCAAATACTTATTTATGTCAGACATTTTATCCATTACAAAAGTTTCAAAGGAATTCAATGACTTATCTCTTTCGGTCTAAGTGTTTTGAAAAATATCTGAAGAGTTATTTCAATTATTTTGGGTTATTTATTTTGGATTTTTTATCTACAACAAAAATTTTGAAGGTCACTTGACTTTTAGGGATTTTGCCCACACAAAAAGCCCAAAGGAAATCCTTGTTTTGGGAAAAATGCTAAGTCTTATTTGTTTCAGACTATTTGTCCATGATAAAAAGTCTGAAGGACACTTGCCCTTCAGAAATTTTTCCTGCACAAAAAGCTTGAAGGAATTTTAAGGTCATTTCCTTCAGCCAAAGGTAATTTCATAAATCCTGAAAGGTCATTTTTCCTTTTCAAAATTTTTGGAGGATCATTTCCTTCGGGCATTTTTTCTTTCAATAGTTCCAAAGGGAACTTTCAAGAGATCAAACGACCATTCCAAAAGGTTGAAGGGCATTTTTGTAGGGCAAGTGCCTTTAATAAAAGCTCCAAAGGTATGTTTAAAGTGCCTGAAAGGTTCTTTCAGCAAAGTTTTTGTAGAATAGAGATCTTATTTCTTTCAGACATTTTGCTAAGCAAAAATTATGAAGGAATTGCATTTCTTTATGAGAAGTACTAATGTCAATTTCTATGGGAAAACTATTTTAGATAAAATGTCCAAAACAATTGTCCTAATGAAGACACAAAGAGATAAGTCCAAATTCCTTTAAGGAAAGTGCAATGGTCCAATTCTTTCAATAAAAGTGTAGAGACTAATTTCTTTGGGGAAATTATCTCAAACATTTTATCTAAAATAATTATCTCTATAAAATGCCCAAAAATTGTTGTAAAACAAATATCCCAAAAGAATATTTCCAACTTGTAGGTGATGATCTCATGGACATCTTTTGATAGGTATGCAGACATCAACTTTAGGCCGAGGTAAGTATCCATTGGGATTTAAATATTCTAATATGGGTGTACAAGCATCAATTTTAGACCCCATGAAGTAGTTGTTTACTTTCCAAAGGGGTAGATCTAATGGTATGCATTTGCTCAAAGTAGGATGATCTGATGGTGCATGATCAAAGCTAAATAGTTAAAATAAATTAGGAAGCCTATGGGGCTAACAAGTGTCGAGCTTGTGAGGAATGATTTAAATTCTAAGAATGTTTTGAAGATAAAATAGTACAATGTAGTAGTTTAAAGTTTAACAGGACCCAAGATCAAGTGAGACACTTCCACATGGCATGAGGGCACTCAAGGTAGTAGTGACTATCTACAAGGTACATAAGAATCTCATGATGTTACCAAGTGCATATCCTAGACTTAGGTAAAAAATCACTATCCAATCACACCTCACTCCTTAGATCATGATTTGATGGAGCACATTTTCTCACCCTAACTAGATATGATGGTGCATAGCCAAGATTGAAAAGTCAAGGATCCCATGATAAAATTAAGGAATGACAAGTGGCATAATTGTGTGCTATAAGGTTAAATATTGAGCATTTTATGTAGCATTTATAGCTCATGTTTTCTCTAGCAAGGAAGATTTAACGATGCGAGCTAAGACTAGCTTTTCAAAGGGCTCGAATTGCATGAGGAAATGACAAGTGCCCAAATTAAAGTTAAAATTGATGGCTTTTCCATGGGTGTGGCAATGAGAATGAGTACAAAAGAACATCTAATCACCATTCTAGAGCAAATATTTCCAAATCATGATCATAGATCTTTTTTTGTTTCATGTCACAACCAGATCAACTCTCGAGCCATCATTATAGGTAATGATTTTTCCCTTTAGCATGAAAAAAGAAGAGATTCATGTCCAAAAATATCCATGATTTGAAATTGACTAACAAGAAAGCATTTCCAAATAAAATTCACATGAGGACAAAATATGTTTGGCTTTTCAAATAATTTGTTCCCTCCAGTTTTACAAGTGATCAAAGGGATCTTCAAGCAATTCCACATCAAGACAAAATCTATTGTCTCCTCAAATGAATATCTTATTTCCAAACTCATGTGAAAGGCATTTTTCATCCAAAAGATCAAATGGTATGCTACAGGTATTTACAAACCCTCATCATTTTTTGTAGAGGTAGTTATAAAATTGATTTTTCTTGAAAATCGATGAGGATCTCAAGCATAGAAAAAGGCATTTTCTAGATGGGAGCATTTTGACAGGACTGGAACAGTTTTTTATGAATTTTTTCCAAATTATAACCCATAGTCCTAGATTTAGGAAGAATTGAAAAAGTATAAATAGGGGCTTTGTCCTCTGTTCAAAGGTTGTTGTTGGTTGTTGTTTGATATAGGTCATTTTAGGCATCCTCTTTCTCTAAGTCTAGGTTCTAAAAAAAAAAAATAGGATCAATTGCTAAGTGAAGACTTTGTCTCCCTTAATAAGGTGGTTACATGTATATATCCATTGGTAAGCTTTGAGAGCATGTTCATGTCTCTCTTATCAAAAGAGTAATCTCGCCATGCTTGTCCCCATGGTAGTATTTTTAAGTGTTGATGTCTATAATATTTCTCTTCAATTTAAGTGGAAAATATTTGTGGTTCTTTACTGTATCTTGTTAATGAAATGTAGTGACATGTTTTATAGTTTATGCTAATTGGATATTTGGGTCTATGTTCATTACTAATTGTCATTCTGAGCATGCATTTGGGTTGCAAATCCCTCTCTATAGTCATATTTGTAAATGTATTATTGAATACCTTTTAAGGGCACCCTAGGTTTATGAATTTAATAGGGGAAAGTATTTGAGATTCTAGTTTCAGTGTATGTCTTAGTCTCTCAGGGATCATTTGGTGTTTATCATTATCTTGCATTTAGAATCTTTTTTGCATATTTACTAAGGAACATTGTCATGAAATATTGTTAGATACCTTGTTGTTTAGAAGCCACCAACACACCACCCTCAATTTTATAATTAACTATAAACTTCTTATACCCTATCCTACCCTATAAATAACATGCTTTGTTGAATACCCTAAGTGTTACTTTCCTTATAAATGCATAAGATCTTATATATTTGACATGTGTTTGCAGTTAGCACTTTAAATCCTAGTATTGTAGTTCTTCATTTGGTCCCTTTGTTGTTGAATATTTTATGAATTAAATATTATAGTAACATTTCATCTATCTTTAGTAGCTTATGTATGACATATATCATTTGTGCATTTTGTGTGACAACCCTTCACAAGTGAAGTGTGCAAACTTGGTTATGCTCAGGTCATATTTGTCCCTTGTGTAAAGAAATCCCCATGGAGTTTGAATTGTATAATCCCTCCATGAGAGAAAGCTACCCCATAGGTTCTCTCACCTTAGTTCAAGTAGAGCCAAAATTAGCAGGGAGCTAACCATACCCTTTGTAGATTCCTCCCAGTCATTTTCTATAATCTGTTCCATTCTTGATGCCAAAGCCTTCCCTGGCTACAATGACATTCTAGCAGTTTTCTCATCATTTTTTGCCATTTTCTACAAGTGTGCAAGTCCATATTATAGAGGTGTACAACTAGGAACCAACATAAGGCATAGACTTTGGGAAATATATGTAAAGTCTAAGCAAAAATCTAGTCACTTCTCCATTAATTTATGAGTGAACATTACAACCAAAAGCCCTAGTTTTCTATTGAACCCGTAAAGAAAATCCATACCTTAGGTAAAAGAATTATATATCTCAAAATTATTGTAATTGATTATTCTTCAAAACCAACAAGCATTCAGGCACCTTCTACATACTCTTATGTAATAAATATTGAATACGTGGATATGGTGTTAAATAAAGATGCCCTCGAATTCAAGTTTCCAAATTACTTAGTACTCTAAAATGTAGTGTATTATGTGGCACCATATTCTACACATGACCAATTATCCCAAGATGATAAGCAATACATCAATAAACTGATGCCCATGCAAATAATGGGGCTTCATCAAGTATTTATAAAACCAAATGTAATGCCTTGTATCGACTCACTTAGAAATTTATTATTTAATGGTACTTATTATGGAGATTGTCTACACCTTAAAAAATGAAATAATGTTATTACTTATATTTTTGGAAAGGCATTTGAGAGGTACAATAGACTTATAAATCTTGAGGTTTCCTATAACCAAATCTTGGTGGATGTATTGATCGATCACAACATTGTAGAGGGAAAATTGAAACAACAGTTGTTGAAAGGCCAAAGGTTAAATCCCAAGGGAGCCATTTCTTCCAATGGTATTATCAAATTTAATCCTAGGATTCAAATATCCATGTTCATGTTAAATAGGTTATGTGGTTTTCATAAAATTACATATGTATAAGTGGAATGGATCCCCCTATTGGACATTTTACTAACTTTAGATAAGATTGTTACCCTAGGAGAGATTATTCGTGTTAAACTAAAAGCCAAGATATATAAACCTGAACAAAGTCTTGTAGATGAACACTTTTACATGATGTCATATTTATTAGATGTAATCCTTGACATAGTTCATAGAATAAATGGATAACTATGGCAACTATTTTCACCAAATATTGCATCCTAGAAGAGGATGTTCAATCCTCTTCTAGATTTGAGCAACATGGGAACACTTCTAGGAATGTGGGTGTACCTATAGTGGAAGTGAGACTTTATATGTAAGGGGATAACTCCTTAAATGTATTGTGTAATGTTTTCCACTTATACCACTACTTATTTGTGAGGAAAAGAGTTTGAAAATTCATAAATTGAACCTACTCTAAAGGAGGTGATGCACTGAGAATGTCTCCTACATGACCATCATATTCTGCCACACTAAAATAGAAAATACATACTAGTTTCTAAATCTTAATAAATTCTAACATGACTATTTCACTATAGAGGTAAAATGTGAGCAATGACATAAGATAAATGACCCAGAGGGTAGACTGCACACTCGAAGGACAATTATATGCTTGAAAAGCATTTACACACTAAACTACACTCTAGATGACCTATTAGACTAGGAACTCCCACTCAAACATGAAAGGAAAAGGGAAGGGAGGATAGATAATTATCGCTCCTCATCATTATACATTACTTGCAAACTTAGGTAATTTTTCAAAATTTAGAAACAGAATTGTATTAATGTTCAAAAGCAGAGTATAACATCAACCCAGCAGGGCTTCACCATACATGGTGTGGTTGTTTTTACAATAGCTCAAGCACTATATTTATAAGATAATGGCCACAACAGAGAAGATCCTTAGTGCTCAAAATGGGAATTAATCAGTTTAAATGCTTTAGCTATATTTATAATTACTTTTATGAATTATGCTCCATCGAACTGTTTAATTAATCCTCATCACTTTAAACTGCTACACAGCTACAATATTCCTTCTTTGATCCTCCCTAGTGATTGTAATGATAGAATCAAGAATTCACATTAGGTTAGGCATTCATCTAGTTAGAACAATTAGATCAATCTAGTAGGATTTTATCCTAATGCTAAACCACTCCACACTAGTTTATCATGATGTGCATAATGGAGGGATGTAGTCCCTTTCAGGTAGTTGGTCCAAAAAATGAAACTATTTGTGTTTATGTGTCTACTCTAGTATCATCCTTCAAAACATTTATCTTTGGTTCTAATTGAACCATGCTTGAGCTTGGATTCATACCTTTTTCTTACCTTACCTCATCAAAACTATTTGTTAACCTTTGCTCTGATTGGTCATCAATAATTTACTTAGATCATTAATCCCTTGACTCATATCATACCATTAGATCTTTAAGATATGAACAAGTGAAAGCCCTTATATCCACCTTTGAATTTTTAACCTTATCCCTACTGGTGACACCTTGTAAATACATGTTAATCCATAGGATCTTGTTGTCAGTCACCCACATGTCATTGGATCCATCTATGAGTTCATGAGATCATGCCACTTGGTAACACCACACTAATCCTTGGGACATTTGAATTTAAATGGATACTTATTAAGGCTTAAACTTGATGTTTGCATGACTATCATTTGACATCTATGTAGATATATTTGATGTCTTGTAGACCATCAAATTTAGGCTCATGTAGATTTCTATAGTGGCTTTATATGGAATACCTTTTCCAAAGGAATTCATTTTCCTTAGCCTTTCCTTGAGTAATCCTTGCAAACAAAATGTCTGGGCATATGTATGTCTTTGAGGTCTCTTTCTTTGATGAAATTTCTAAAAGAATTTTGCCTTAGTCTTTTGCCTCAGTATTGAATCTTAAGTGGTGACACTATATCTCTTGGAGACTATTCAACATAGGATCTATAGTGAAGAAAAATTATTATAATTGTGCCCTGGTCTGATCTCACATTAGTCCTAAAATGGATGATGAAAGTCCATCATTATTCCCACTATCCTATTTAAAAATACCCAATATGGTGAGTGTTTTTATAGCAAGATCATGGAATGAACAATAATATCTTTCCAACTCAAGCATCTACACTAATTCTTCAAATTGAGACTTGATCACTCTCAATTCAATACTTCCCCATATGACTCAATAAGGGGGCATGAACATCTCCATGACAAATATAAAGTGTGTATACACACACAAGAATAATATTTCCTTTACCCTAGTAATTCAAACATCACTAGAATAAATGGGGGAAAATGTAGACATTGAAATTTAATCAATAAACACTTGAAAATGCTTGTCCTTGACATATTTACCTTGTTTGACTAATTCTCCATTTTGATAGACATATATCTATATAAAAGCTTTCAAACTCCTAAAATTACTAATATCATCTTTTAGACTTTCCTAATTTATTTTTATTTATACCTAATCAGCAAATACTTCACTGTCATTCTTGTTTTAAAAGCCTTTGTCTATTTTAGACAAGTATACACTAAGTAGAGAGGGATGCATTATGCACCTTTTCATTAGTACATATGTGTCTATAGTAATATAATGGGTATTTTTCAAAATGACATGCTTCTTAACAACTTTCTTGTGTGCAACAATAGGTCGGTTATCAAAATCAATTCAAATATTCTCTTTTAAGAGTACTTAAAGTGTCTCATTTGAAACCTTTAATTAATCTATCTAGCACTCTCTTTCAAAAGCAAATTCAAAAGAATCTATCTATTTAACAAAGAGTCTTACTATAATTTTACTACAATAATATAGTCATTAGCTAAGTTAATATTGTTTTATTTAAATTGAGGCCATATTTTTGTCAAGAATTCCAATCAAAATTGTTAGTTATATCTATAATATTTTTCTTAAACGGAGAACTCCATCAACCTAAGGTCTGCTTGGATTATGTAGGTAGCACTCAATTAACAAGGGATTGTTTGAGGATAGTGTTGTTACTTGCACAACATGTCCCATTTTTAGAATTAAAAATGGGGACCTTGTTTTTACTTTTGAATCTGATCTTATACCTTCAAGAGTTTAGTATGGTTTTTGGTTTAAATTAGCTTTCTTAGGGATGCTTGTTCTACTAGATGTGAAGATTTAAATATGAATGTGCTTCATTGTTTTAGCTAAGCCTACAAAATTAACTCTATGTTATAAAATACTTGGCATTGAAATTAATATCTTAGGTTTCTTTAATTTAAATATATAAATTTGCATAATCCTACTAAGTTTAAGTCTTCTTATTTTCTTGTGTTTCAAAACACATTTTTCAGCTTCCTTTTAGTCTATTTCTCCTTAGGTTTATGTAATTTATCTAACTATTTTAGAGTTTATTACTCCTTTTCGTAAACAATTTTATCTAAATGACTAGGCATTCATATAGTTTCATTCTATTATTTAGTTTCTTCTCATAAATAATGAACAAAAATAGCTTTTTAATTGAGAGAAATGACAAAGTCTATTCAAATATGCATTTCATACATAGTCATTTTTTTGGATTTTGCCTTAGCCATTTTTATTTGAATTCCTTAGTTGTTACTTTTTAAAATCATGTTTGATGGCTATGCCTTTTTATATTATACCTTCAAGTACTCAAATTAAATCCCATCTCTTTTCTTATTCAATGTGGAAACTTTTCATGGCTCTCAGCAGCCTAAATCTATTTAAGAAGCCTTTTGGGACTTAGTCAATTTCATAAAAGTTTCTCAAATTCACATGGCACATTTTCACATCTTCAAAAGACTTTTGTCACTTAGCAAGTTTCATAAAATTTGTCTGTAACCATGTGGCATGTTTTTTCTTCTATAAAAGACGTAGCTAACTTTATAAAGAAAGTCCTAGTGCCACATGTCAATCACCTAGTGGTCTGGGGCCTATTCAAAAGTCTTTTAAAGACTTAGTTAATTTTATTTTAAGGTTATTTAGTGAGGTAATGATGTTAATGATGCCCTAGGATAGTAGGTCAATAGGATGATGTTGCATGGCATAACCTTACCACTCTGTTATCTTAAAGATGTCCATACTAGTGCAATGCCTTCAGGATAGTAAGTCAGTGAGATTATGCCATGTGGCATCATCTCATTATTATTCTATCCCAAAGATATTCATAGAAATTTTAGAGCCTTCAAGAAATTTGGTGAGTAAGATGATGTCACATCATGAAATCCCTTTTCTTTGTATCCTCGAGGTAGTCTGTGCAGGCCAATGATAACGTCAAATCCCCAGGCAAGTGGGTAAGCAAAATGACATCACTGGTGAAATCTCACTACACTATAGTCCTGGGGTGGGCCATGAAAGCCTTGTAGTTTATTAGAAATTTGGAAAGGGAGATTGAGATGTGTGGTGAAATCTCACTTCATAGCATAAATAATGACCAACATGCACTTAAAGCTTCAATTGAGCAATGGAGGGGCAAGGAGAAGCAACATGGCAAGAAACCCATTAGAGTTACGTACATGTTGGTTCTATAGCCAGCAAAGGAAAAGTCTAAATTTGATGGCCCATCTACATAAAAAAACTATTAAAATGCTTGAGAGAGCAATAAAATTCCACATAGCCACAGATATGATGATAGCAAAAAGTAGAACTAAAGCCCACAAGCGTTGATAATTTACCAAGTGTCAGAATGGGGCCTATAGAGGCAAAGCTAATTGTGTAGTGAGGAAAAAGTAGAGGTAAATCAAGGACAAAGGGAAATTGAGGATAAGTTTCATGGTAGTGGCATATCAAAGTAAAGGACACATTGGTTGCATAGCTAGTAAAACACTAGATTGAATTGGATAGCCTACCTACCCATCAAAATTGTTAGAGGCTAAGAATCAATTGTGTGTTTGATTTGATCTACAAAATCAATTTTAGCATGGTCTTATATGTAAAAGTGATTGAGAAGTTAACCCAGATCATGAATGAGATGATAATAATTAGCATGCCATGTTAATTGGAATTAAACATAGAATAGAATAGACAAATTTTAGTCTTAAAGAGGCATGGTCTCAATTGTATAGAGACATGGGTAGCTAGCAATCACGATGCAATCTTGACTACTTTTAGTTATAGAATTCAATTGAGGTAGAGCTCAATTATGTCAATTCCAAGCAAACCTTTAATCTGTCATTTATTTTGAGATGCCTACTCAACCACATTCCCTCAACCAATAATGAATGGTTGTAACTACCCCATTAGAAATAAAATTCAATTGATTTTGAACTCCTTAGGCCTGTTACCTATTTAAGATCAACTTCTCAATGTAATAAGGGCTGGTCTTTTTAGGATTGAGGAAGTTATGCTTAGGCTAGGATCCTTTTAGTTTTATAAATAGAGTGGTGGACCATACATTCTTGGAAACTCCATAGTTAGTAGACCAAGCATTTTTCATGCTTTCCAAGTATAGTGTTTTTCTTCTTGTTATGAAAATTAAGTCTGGTTGAATCATTATTTTAAATATTACCATTGATAATCAACAATAAATATCTTGATGATCAATTCATTATACAGTTGATTATTCATCTCTTACGTATCTTTATGGTGGTTATGTTCCTCTTTGCTCATAGTAACTCCTCCCTAGATTCTCACACCATCCTTTAGCTAAAGTTGTGCTAGGTATAGCTCAGCTAAAAATTGGTTTTTATGGTATTTTCTCGATTAGGTGCTCTTGTTTCATCTCTACAGTAGTATATCCTTTATTCTCTTCCTCCCTGCCCTTCTCTCTTTTTTCATTTTTTTATTAGAGTGTTAGTTTAGGATTAATAAAAATCTATCTTTAATGTTTAATCATGATTGTTGAATGTCATGCATCACCTTTTTTATAATTTTTGAATAGATTAGTGGTGGACTAATCGAGTCTCATAGTGTATATAGCTTAAGCCATCATTCTAACTTAGCTTCACCATCATGGCCCCTTACATAGAATAGTTCACATCAACCCACTATGTGAAGACTAGCATACTAAGGCTTGGTACATCTAGACCTTGGGAGGTATTTTATTTGTGGTATCTCCCTCCTTTCAAGAGAGGATAGGAATTAACAACCCTTTCACCTAATTTTTAGATGTGTATCAAAACCCACATCGACTAATATCTTAACCCTTCCCACATTCCCCAATTTTTCCCTTAGCCATTTGATCTTATTTGTGTCCTTGTGTAGGCTAGGGTTTCAATTTTATAGGTGATTTGACCATCCAAATAGGGTCACACAAAATTAGATAATATTCAACTAAAGATGAGCTGATCCAAAATTATAGATTCAATGCATAGTCAACATAGATAAAGTCATATTAGCAAACAATGATGCATTTGACTTCATCTACTATTGTGCACTTATCCCAAAATATAATGACACACTATTTCAAATTAACATTATGTTTGCATGTTTTTATAAGCAGTTTCAAATAGTCATAATTAGTGAATGAAAAACAAAATTTGAAAAAATTAATTTGCAAGGACATCTATCTAACCCTAACCCTACTTTCTATTTTTAGAAATTTAAAACTTCTATAAATTATGTATTTCACTATATTTTTACAATAGATTATTTATTTATCCTCCTAAATCAGATTTCAAGTTTACATTACTTTAGATTTAACTACCTTTTCTAATTAATTCTAAGAGTAAATAATTATAAGATTTTTTATTGAATGATAAAATTAAATATATATGTATTTTATTGTTACAAGCTTATAATATTGTAAACTATTATAGGATTATCTTAAATAATTAAAATTTATTTTTATTTTTAATTAGAAATTTTATTTTATTATCTATATAAATATATAAGTTATGTTGTATTTTGATGTTGTTATATTAAAATGAATTCATCCTAAGAAAACTCTTAAAGTGGGTGATCGCCCACTCTAAATGAGAAGCTAATAATCCTATTTTCACTAAATTTATTATTTTAAAATCTTTACATGTTATGTTGAACCATTATACGGAGTAACAACAAGCTTGTAACTCATCTTTTTTGCATTAAGTCCATCTTGAGAAATTTCATAGAGTGGATGACTTCCTACTCTAAATTATAAGCTACTAGTTCTATTTTCAATATATTTGAAAAGAATTACATGTTATGTAGAACCATTGCACAGAGTAATAACAAAATTACTCGTCCCTTTTGCACTAAGTCCATCCTGAGAATTTAAGATCTTAGAGTGGGTAACCACCCTCTCTAAATATTAAGCTACTAATCCTATGTGCACTATATTATTTGAAAACTTAACATGTTATGTATAATAACTACATATAGTAACAACAATTTTACTTATCTTTTTTTGTGATAAGTCAATCATAAGAATTTTAGCTCTTAGAGTGGGTGACTACTCACTCTAAATGAGAAGCTACTAATCATATTTTCACTATATTTGAAAAGTTTTACATGTCACATTAAACCATTTAATAGAGTAATCACAAGCTTACTCATCCTTTGTGTAGACCAAATTGAAGATATGAAATATCCTTATAAGCACTTAGTCTGAAAAAGTTCATTTTGACATGGTTGACTGCTCTATTCCTAGAATAATTTTAGATGTCTATGTCCCCATGAATCCAAATCAATTGATGTCACTTTTCCCTTAGCCCCTCTAATTCTTAACTCATCCTATTTGAATAACATCTCCAATATACTAATTATTTACATGACTAAATTTACTGACTTGTCATGTTTCACCAACTTGAATGACAAACTTCTTCCTTATTTAACTATAGTTCTTGACATGTCTTAGAAGCGTACTCATTATTTTTTCAATAATTTCATCCTGATAAATCTCTTAAAGTGGGTGTTCACCCACTCTAAATTAAAATATACTAATCCTATTTTAATTTATATTTGAAAAGCTTTACATGTTATGTTGAACCATTACATAGAGCAACAACAAGTTTACTCATCTTTTGTATAGACCAAGTTGAAGCGATGAATTTTCATAAATCCTTTGAGGGATAGATTTTAGTCCCATAATTATTGAGATCCTTTGAGTTCCAATACTAGTGTTCATTTGTTCCTCCTAAGTAATCAATTTCCAATGAGTCTTTTTACACTGATCTAGTAGACTATGCTGTTTACTCATCCTATTTGCAATAAGTCCATCCTAAGAAAGGTCTCGCTTAAACTAAAGGGTTTCTAATACATAAGTTAAATTTATGTTTTAAAACTTTTTCTTATTCATTTGAGTCATTTATTTAAAAAAATGTGAATATTTAAATAAATGAAATAAAACTATTTGGTCTTTATGCCTAATCATATTATAAATTCTTCAACAAGTTGTTGGAAGATTGTATAATTTGATATAAATAATGATAAGTGAATCAAATTTATTGATCATTTTTCATGTTTTGAATATTTTATCTTATGAAATACATGTTTCCTCAAAATATATTTTCTAAAATCAATAAAAATTGATCTCTTATATGTTTGATGTGTTTAATTAGTGTTTTTTTATATGCCCACTCACATAATGTTTTTACTTGAATATATTATCACATGCATGTTTATTCTCACTCAAATTAAAGGGTATTTAACACATAATTATTTATTTAACAAAATGAGATCATAGTGTAAATCTAAATAACTCACCCTCTCTCATATTCATTATAGTTAATTTGAGGTACCAATTAATGTACTTTTGATAAGTTGTCATGATCACAAGCTTGGAGTTAATCATTTTTAGCCCTTTAAGAGGTGATATTTTATATAGATCATTTGTATTTCATACAAGGTTAATAACAATGTAGCTTATTTTTTAAATTTGTTTCCTTATTTTCTTTTCTTATTTTGTTGGTCATTTGTTCTCCTTTCTCTAGGTGATTGCAATTAAAATAATTTATTCGTTGTTTGTTTGTTTATTAGTTGGCCTAACATTAAAATGTCTTTTAAATTCTAAATTATTATAATTATCATATTATCTCCCCTCAATTATTATTGTTTTACATTCTAAACTCCTTGTATATAAGTGTCTTTAATGGCACAGAGCAATATCTTTGAATATCAAAATAAAATAAGAATGGATAACATTGTCACCTTTATTGTCCCACATTTTATCTTACTTTCTGGATCATATTGTCTTGGTCTTATTTAAATTTTCATAACTTAATAGTAATATAGTTGACTATTTATAATCTTATAACCCTAATTCTAAACGTAACCCTAAAAGAACTAGATTATGTTATAGGCTAATAATATATGCATATATGATACATTGCCCTTAATTTAGATGATACTTTATTAAGTATAGATGTTTTTATATATTGATAAGCCTTAGGTTATAGTTTGAAATGGATATGTTATGGTCATAGTTGTTCAAATTAACATGGAGCATAATGCGTAGTCTTAGTTTGAACAATTTTAAGTAATGTCACTTAAAATTTATTTCAAAGATATAGTAGATGTAGGTGATAATATTCATAGATGTTCAATAATTTCATATTTAATAAAGAGTTTATTTGTAAATTTAAACATATATTGAATAATTTAATTATTTATACTAAATTGATAAGAGCCACTTCTTTGCTTGATTTATATGTATTTTGATTGTCATGATGTAGCATAATTAAGGCATTGGATATGAACACTTTGAGGTTAGTGTGCATAATTCTTGGTTAATTTATGTTACTTATATGGTATTGAATAACCAAGTCATTAATATTTTTAATGTGACAATGGTTAATTATATAAGGATTTATTGATAAATAAATCACATTAACTTTGTTTATCGTTTGAGGTCCCTTTCATAAAATTTTGTGATAATAATAATTTAAAAGGAGGCATGTTTTTGAACTTTGGATCCTAACCATATAAGTGGAGGAATGAAATTATGGATAATTATAATAAATTTTTATATTAATCATTTATCACTTATAAAAGTGATCATTATGGTAATTTAATTTTGGTAGAATCCATTATAATCGACATTTATGATGAGTGATTGTTTTGGTTTTTAATGCAAAATGTCATGTTGAGGGATTTATATGGTTAGAATTAAGTGGTTTCAAACATTTTTGAAATTAGATTCTAGTTGACATGTGTATATATAAATACATCAGTTCACCTTTTAAGCTTATTCTTTGTTTGGAACTTACAATCGAGCTTAAGTTTTCTTTTAGGTAGTATGTTTTTTTACATATTCTCTTATTTCATTCTATAGAGACTATTTGATATTTAGTGAATATTTTTCAACAAAAAATTGTTTTGAGAATATGTGTCTAAATAAATGAAATGTGGGTCATGATTATGCTTTAATAGTAATGTTGGTAACCATTTAACAACTTATAAAGGCAATCATTATCTTGATCAATACATACAATAAAAAATGACAAATAAGTTCCAGTTGACTATCACTTTTTTTGAGATGTTATTCCACCTTGTCATGAGTTTATTCCTTCAAATTTTAGTTAGAGTTCAATTTCCAGTCAAAGCTATATATCAACCAATATGTCATAGAATTACTATTTGTTAATCTAGTAGTGTTGTACTTGTGATTGTTGACAAAAATTACACTACATAAATTCAAATTACGATATATA
Organism: Torreya grandis; assembly: GCA_037957365.1. Lineage (NCBI taxonomy): Eukaryota > Viridiplantae > Streptophyta > Pinopsida > Cupressales > Taxaceae > Torreya > Torreya grandis. Next base: position 703,188 of record JARHVA010005595.1, on the reverse strand, counting down.
TGTTTGTTAGGATATGAATACCTATAACAAAAATTATATCTAAACACATGTAAAAATAATTTTGAAGAACTATTATGCAATACTTGTGCATAATATTTTATCAACAAAAAAGGCTAAAACTAACCAATTACAAGAAACTTGCATGGCAATTTAATGTTAAATTAGAACCTTACTTAAAAAATCGGTTTAATAAAAATAGACAAAAATAGCTAAAATTTGACATAAGAAAATAATTTTGACTCAATGATAAGATAAGATCAACATGCAAGATGTCTTTCTCAACAAGTAAGCAACTCATGCACACTAGATAAAGTAGTCACCCCAAATCCATATAAAGTAAGACTTTGAATAAAATAATAATAAATTTAGTTAACTAAACTCTTAAAAGTGTGCCCCCACATATTATGGATGAATTGATCAGGATTTTAGCTCAGTTCAGTATATATTTGGTGACCTAAATTTTAACTTGCACTTCTATCTATTTTTTAAGAACTTTCCAAAAAATGTTCAAAATTGACCAAACAATTAATATAGGACATAATTAAATTAAATAAACTTCATAAAATAATAAAAAACCAAATAAATAAATTGAACATTAATAATCAAGTGTAGACATTGGCATCATACTCAATATTTTTCATTTTGATGCAAAGAGTAGAAATGCTTATCATCTACTTAATTTTTTCATGAATCTTCTTCAAATACCTTTATGAAAATATCAGAAAAGCGATCTCCAATTTTCACATACTCAATGAATAAATATTTATCATTGGCCAAGTCTCTGATAAAATTATGTTTGAGTTTAACATGTTTGGTTCTAACATGGAAACTTATATTCTTAGACAATTGTATTGCCCCATTTTTATCAAAAATATATGTGTTGGATCAAGTTGAGTATATCTAAAATTAGCTAAGAGTCTTTTCAACCATAATAAAGTTATGTGTAATTTGATTTAAAGGTTGTATATTCAACTTCAATAGAGGATAATTCAACTAGTTTCTTTGAAGACCATAAAATAAACCCACTTTTAATTATGAAGCAATAACTTGAAATTGATTTCATGTCATCAAGAGATCTATCATAATATGAATATGTGTATCTAGTTAGATACAATAAAATTACTATCCTAAAATTAATACTATGATTAAAAGTATCTACATATCTAAAAATTATGTTCACTACTTGTAAATGTTTATGTGATGGGTTACTCATAAATCTATAAACTAGTGAAACCCCATAATTGATATCAAATCTTGTCATAGTGAGATACATCAAATCCCCCACCATGATTCTAAAATTATTTTCACTAGTTAGATAAATTCCACACACTCTCAAAATATTTTCTCCACTTGTAATTGAGTGTCTATGGCCTTAGAATCTTGAATATTATACTTTTTAAACATGTCTTGGACATATTTGGCTTGATGAATGAATACTTCCTCTTTCTTTTGATGGACTTTTATGCCAAGAAATTACTTCGAAATTCCAAGATCATTCATCTTAATTTATATTTCTTAAATTCATTGAAGTTATTTAACATCTCCATAGAACTCCCTTAAATATCAAGTCATCTACATAGAGACAAACATATAACACATTAGAACCCAATGCTTGTATGTAAATATTTGATTCATTTTGACTTCTTACAAAGCTTTATCCAATAACTAACTATAAATTATTTAGTATCAAGATCTTAGAGCTTGTTTTAACCCATAAATATCCTTCTTCAATTGATATACCCAAAATTATTTACTCTTTACCTCAAAACCTTGTGGTTGGCCCACATATACTTCTTCTTCAATCACTCCATTTGGGAATGCACTTTTGACATACATATGATTAATTTTAAATCATTTATGAGTAGTTACATAAATCAATAGTCTTATTGTATCTTGGTGTGTCAAAGGTGCATAATTCTCCTGATAGTCAACCCCATATGTTTGTGCAAACCCTTTTGTAACTTGTCTGGCTTTTAGCTTGTCAATTATACCATCACTCTTAACTTTGGGCTTATAGACCCACTTGGTTCCCATAAAAAATTAATTATATGGAGGTTGAATAATATTCCATATATCATTCCTCTCAATTTAATCCATCTTAATTTTCATAGCATCAACCCACTCTTTATATTGACTAGCTTCTACATAACTTATAAATTCACTAGCCACAAATGATAATACAAACATAGTATTTTCATCATAAGTATAATTTTAAAAATTAACTTTTTGATGTTAAATACTTATGATCCTCCTTTCATAGTTATGATCTAATATTTGATTGTATAGATGTGGATTCAACAATGGCTTGTTATTTCTTAGAGTTGATTAAGATGGATGACTACATTGTTAGAAAGAGCTAGTATTGTTTCATGTGGAACTACAAATGTGTATAACTTTGTAAGCCCTCAAATAAAATTCAGGAGGTTTCCCCCATTCACTTATGACATATTTATATATAAGCTCATAATCATCAATCTATTTTAAAAATAAATTATAATCCCCAGAAATAATTATGGATTTACTAGTTGGATTATAAAACTTATATCCTTTGCTTTCATAACTATACCCTGTGAAACTATGATAAATACTCTTAAGATCTATATTTTTAAAAAGATAAAAATCCTTTGTCTCACCCTTAAATCGACTAGTGGTGATTTTCATTTTGTCATTTCCTTCAACTTGGATGGACTTTCCATATCCTAGTTACACTTGGCTTTTAAAGGAGTCATCTAACTTGTTGAAACCATCTTTGTGACTTGTCATATGATTTGAGAAACCTGAATCAAGAAGCCACCAATTATTTTCTTCCTCTATTCTCACATTCCTTGTGAGTCAATAATCTAAATGCTCTTGAACATCACTTTCTTCATATTGGAATGCCTTCTTTTCACCCTCTTGATTAGCATGATTCTTAGCTGCCAATACCCTGTAATGTTTTATAGTGTCCTAGTTTTTTATAGTAATGACAACTAAATTATTTATTGATTTTAATTATGAAGTTAGCTTCATCATTTCAATTTCAATTTGAATTTTTTGAACTCCCTTGTTTTTTTTTCTCTTTAGTCTTTGAAACTTTTGCCTTGGTTTCAAGCGATTTTTCTTGATCTCCCGCATATAGTCTCATCTTATCCTCATGGGACAATAGAGAACCCACTAATTCATCAAAAATTATAGTGTTCATGATCATATATCTTATAAAAATTTCCCTTAATCAAATTCCACTTAATCAAACATTCAAGATATGCAATAAAACTAAAACAACAAACACCACACAAGAGAGAGACACCAGATATAATGTAGAAACCCAATATAGGAAAAACCACAAAGAACAATCTCAAGTATATGAATGAGCACCAACCTAAACAATATTCACAAGCACCAACTTGCAGGAGCACTAACCCCTTTTTTGAGCACCAACCCAGCAACTATTCATGAGCACCAACCCACAAGAGCACCAACCCCTTTGCCGAGCACCAACCCAGCAACAATTCGTGAGCACCAACCCACAGAAGCACCAACCCATTTGTGTAAACCACACAACTATCTCTCAATGTTGTTATCTCAACAAATGATAGTTCATTACAACATCTCTTTCCTCTCTCTCACCTTTGCTCTTTTAAGCTAAATATAACAAATACAAATCATAATCATCTCTCACAAATGCTCTTCTAAGCTAGATAATACAATATCAAATCAACCTCTCTTTTTCATATTACAAATGGCTTATCAAGCCTTTATTTATAGCTTTTCAAATCACCTTTGGCCTTCCCCCTTTGTGACCCTTCAATCCTCATGGAAAATGGCACCAAACTTGTATGACCCTTTATATCCTTGCCTTTGAAAAGTCATGTGGTGACCCTTCATGAGCAAAAACGTCCTTCCCACTTTTATCTTTACTTTGGTGACTTTTCGTATTCCTCAAAGTGTCCTTTCATGAGAAATTGCACCCTTCCTCTTTTGTCTTCACTTGGTGACTCTTGGAATTCCCTAAGATGACTCTTCATGGAAAAATGTGTTCCATCCTTATTTTGTCTTTACCCCGTGGCTCTTTGACTTCTCCATGGGCCCTTATTTTGTCTCATATGCAACCAAAAATATATTTATTAATATTAAATAAATATTAACTCACATTAGCCAAGATATATTTATTACAAATATCATTAAATGCAATGGGGCCTTTATCACCAATAATGTTAGACCTTTGACATCAATGACAATATTTCTAACAATCTTTCACTTTGTCATTGATGGTAACCTCAATCTTGAAACTGCCACATCCTGTCACATGCACATATTGTTATCTAAAAACATATAGTAACTCCCCCTTATTGTAGCAACTTGTACCTATTTTTTGCACATGTACCTGTACCTATTATTCTCCCCCTTTGACATCAATGGAAAAGGGCCTACCTAGAGCTAACACTTAGCTCCCCCTCAACTGATGCTGAACCTCAATGGTAGGAAGTAAAGGGAATTACTTCTAACTTCTCTCATAGATACTCAAATGTGTCTTTTGGTAGTGCCTTTGTAAAAATATCTATAATCTACTCTATAGTACTAATATATTCCTTCTTAACCTGTTGATCTGCAACCTGCTCTCTCAAGAAGTGATATCTAATGGGAATATGTTTTGTTCTTGAATGCATTACTAGATTTTTCAAAATATTTATAGCACTTGTGTTATCACAAAAAATGAAAATAGGTTCATCATATTTTACCTTGATATATTCTAAATTTTGCTTCATCTAAAGCACTTGAGTACAACACAATACTACTGCAATATATTCTGCTTCAACTATAGAAAGTGATACTAAGTTTTGCTTCTTGTTTATCCATGATACTAAGCTATCACCAAAGAAGAAAGCTCCTCCACTTGTACTCTTTTTTTCATCTAATCACACTACCCAATCTGAATCTGTATAAGCAACTAAAGTGAAATCTTTACCTATGGGATACCATAATCCATAATCCAATGTCCCCTTGATACATCTGAATATTCTTTTCACCAACTGAACATGACTATCTCTTGGAGATGACTGATATATTGCAACCATACCTACTGCATGCATAATGTCTGGTCTCGATGCTGTCAAATATAAAAGACTACCAATCATAGATCTATACAAAGATTGATCTGTAACAGGTGAATCTTCATCCTTGCTCACCTTATTTCTTATACACATAGGTGTCCCAACTAGTGCACAATCCTCAAAACCAAACTTCTTCAACATTTCCTTGGCATATTTACTTTGAGATATGAAAATTCCTTTATTTGATTGAAATATTTGCAACCCTAATAAAAATGATAATTCTCCAAGCATAGACATCTCAAATTATTTTTGCATTCTATCAAAAAATTATTTTGTCATATTTTCAATATTTCCTCCAAAAATGATATCATCAACATACACTACAACAATCAATTGATGCTCACTTTCTATTTTGATGTAAATATTACTATCAGCAAATCCTCTCTTGAATCTTTGATCTTGCAGGTACTTATCAAGTCTTGCATACCAAGCTCTGAGAGCTTGTTTTAATCCATACAATGCTTTCTTCAATTTGCATACATGGTTACTAATATTCGAGAGAATAAACCCCTTAGGCTACTCAATGTAGACCTCTTCTTCAAGATTCCCATTTAGGAAGGTTGATTTGACATACATCTGAAACACTATGAAATTTTTAAATACTGCATATGCAAGAAACATTCTAATAGCCTCTAACCTTGCCACTGGTGCAAAAGTTTCTTCAAAATCTATTCCCTCAATCTGAGCATATCCTTTACATACTAATCTTGCTTTATTTCTGGTCACTTCTCCATTTTCATTCAACTTATTTATATAAACCCATTTTTTTCCTATCACATTGTGATCTTTTGGTCTAGGCACTAATTCCCAAGTATCATTCTTTTCTATTTGATCTAATTCTTCATCCATAGCCTTAACCCAATGCTCATCATGTCTATCTTTTGAAAAATTTCTAGGCTGAAATTTAGATAACCAAGAGAAATTAACTTGTTCAGATTCACTTACCATCATTCTTCTGGTGTGAATTGCTTCTTTTATATCCCTAATGATGTCACTTTCATTATGATTTTTTTGAATGTATTTGAATGGACTCTTGGTGCCCTTTTCTCCTTCTCCCTTTCCTCATCTTCATCTGATTCTTCAAAGCCTTCCTCTTCAATGATTTCAGGAATGTCTACTGGATCACTAATTCTTTGTGTTCCATCTTCTTCTATCCTGACACTTGCACTTTCAATAATTTTATTGGTTCTTTTGTTATAACATTTATAAGCTTTAATTTTGCAAGAATAACCAAGAAATATACCTTCATCTACTTTGGATTCAAACTTACCAAGTTTTTCATCGATTCTCTTTATGAAGCATTTGCTACCAAAAACTCTGAAATAATCAACTGTTGCTAGTTTGTCTTTCCATAGCTCATAAGGAGTCTTGTCACTATTGACTCTTAATAAAGCTCTATTCTGAATATGCATTATTGTACCAACTGCCTCTCTCCAATATTTATTTGCTATCTTGGATTCATTTAGCATTGTCCTAGCCACCTCTTGAACTATTCTATTTTTTCGTTCAACTACTCCATTTTGTTATGGAGTTCTGGCTGCTAAATACTGTCTCTTTATTCCATGATCTTCATAGAAAATCAATAAATTGATCTGACATTAATTATCCTCCTTGATCTGATCTTAGACAATTAATCTTCAGATTAGTTTCATTCTCAACTACTGCTTTGAATGCTTTGAACTGTCTAAAAGCTTCTGATTTTTTCTTTAAAAGCATTATCCAAGTCATACGTGAAAAATCATCAATAAGCAACATGAAATATTTATCACCTTGAGTACTTTGATTCCTCATATGTCCACATAGATCAGTGTGAACAAGCTCTAGCATGTGAGTGGTCGAGTACTCTTTTGTTTTGAACCACCTTCTAGCTTGCTTCCCATGCTGACAAGGTCCACAAAGTGTGTTAGATGGCTTTGTGATCTTTGGAAGATTATTGATTGCTTGCTTTTTGAATATTTTGACAAGATGGTCAAAATTTATGTGCCCCATTCTCCTGTGCCATAGCCAACTTTCTTCAATCTGACTCAAACAACATTTTTGACCTTTGATGTCTGATAGCATATATAAGTTATTACCTATTCTCTGAGCATCTACAACCAATACATTTGAATCTTTTCTTATAATTTCATAACCTTCTGCATAAACATTAGTGTGTACCCCTAATCACACATTTGATTTACACTCAAAATATTATGCTTAAGACCTTCTACATATAAAATATTTTCAGTTTTAGTTCTACCATTATCTAAACTTAGTGTACCTTTTTCGGCAATTCTGGCAATAGTATTGTCCCCAAATTTCACTATGCCACCATTGATCTTCTTCAAGTTTATGAACTTGCTCTTGTCTCTTGTCATGTGCCTTGAACATCCTCTATCAATAAACCATGGCTTTTCTTCATTTCTTGCATGCAAAGTTGTCTGGACCAACATAGAACCTTCAGGTTGTTTCTTCTGCCATGTCTGAACCTTTTTCTTAATGAATGGAGCCGTGAAACTCTGGTCCTTTTTGACTGACTCGAACACACTTCTATAATACTGAGCAATGTGTTTGAAGTTGTTACACTGGTAACATTTTATGGTCTCTTCATCAAAGCTTGATAGAGGACCAAAAGAGTTATAGCTTCTGCTTGACTCTACATGACCTTCCTTTTCCTTATTTTTGAGATTGTTAGCTCTTTTTCTACATTCTAATTTCTTATGACCATATCCGTTACAATAAAATAAGTAACCATAAAAATAGGACCTATTTATGAATCTCTAACCTGATTACCTTTTATAGCTTTGTTCCTTCCAGCCTTCTTTGTCCTCTGTATTCTTCACTTCTTCCCTTCTTGTTTCCTCATTTGTAAGAGCTTCAACATAGCTCTTCTTCTTTTCAAAACTGATACCTATCTTATCTGATATTACTTTTTGGGTTTCTAATATCTTATTTAGCATATTAGTGCTATTCTCAAATTTTGAATCATTGACTATTTTATTATTGACTGCTTTCTCAATCTCTTCTTTTAAAGAAGCAATTTTAGTAACATACCTTTCACATTCTTTTCTTGTTATTTACAACTATGCCATTAAATCTTCTTCATTCTTCTTGGCTTCTTCAAAGTGTGCTTGTAGATCTTTAATTATCTCCTTTGACTCTTTTTCATTTTTCTCGATCTGGCGCTTCAATTTTTTATTTTTCTTTTCAACAACTTTCAACTCTTCTAAGGCACACATGAGTTCTCCTTCCATATTTACTTTAGCTTCATCCTCTTCTTCTTCTTGATCAACTATTCTTTTGCTTGCAGAGGCACCTTTATGTATGGCCATCCTGTGCTTTCCTGATCTACCTTTAAGCTGTAAAACTTTTTCAAAAAGGAACTTACTCTGATACTAATTGTTAAGCACAGAATATATTGAGAGGGGGGGTGAATCACTATATCATATATCTTATAAAAATTTCCCTTAATCAAACATTCAAGATATGCAATAAAACTAAAACAACAAACACCACACAAGAGAGAGACACTAGCTATAACATGGAAACCTAATATGGGAAAAACCACAGAAAACAATCTCAAGTATATGAATGAGCACCAACCCCTTTTCTAAGCACCAACCATGTAACTATTTGTGAGCACCAACCCACAGGAGCACCAACCCCTTTGCCGAGCACCAACCCAGCAACAATTCATGAGCACCAACCCAGCAATAATTTGTGAGCACCAACCCATAAGAGCACTAACCCCTTTTTTGAGCACCAACCTAGTAATAATTAATGAGCACCAACCCACAGAAGCACCAACCCCTTTGTGTAAACCACACAACTATCTCTCAATGTTTTTATCTTAACAAATGATAGTTCATTACAACATCTCTTTCCTCTCTCTCACCTTTTCTCTTCTAAGCTAGATATAACAAATACAAATCATATTCATCTCTCACAGATGCTCTTCTAAGCTAGATAATACAATATCAAATCAACCTCTCTTTTTCATATTACAAATGGCTTCTCAAGCCTTTATTTATAGCTTTTCAAATGACCTTTGGCCTTCCCCCTTTGTGACCCTTCAATCCTCATGGAAAATGGTGCCAAACTTGTATGACCCTTCATATCCTTGACTTCAAAAGTCATGTGGTGACCCTTCATGACCAAAAACATCCTTCCCTCTTTTGTCTTTACTTTGGTGACTTTTCATATTCCTCAAAGTGTCCCTTCATGAGAAATTGTGCCCTTCCTCTTTTGTCTTCACTTGGTGACTCTTGGAATTCCCCAAGATGACTCTTCATGGGAAAATGCATCCCATCCTTATTTTGTGTTTACCCCATGGCTCTTTGACTTCTCCATGGGCCCTTATTTTATCTCATATGCAACCAAAAATATATTCGTTAATATTAAATAAATATTAACTCACATTAGCCAAGATATATCTATTACAAATAACATTAAATGCAATGGGGCCTTTATCACCAATAATTCTAGACCATTAACATCAATGACAATATTTCCAACAAATCAGTTATCCTTATGTAATATTCTCCAACTCCTTCATCATAATTAAGGAAGAATATACCCTCAACATAGTTTGTCATGTAGGAAGAGGAAATGTCCAACATTTATGTGTATATATCATGTATCTTTTTTTGTATCTGTATATATCATGTATCTTTTGCATACTTGTATCACACTCAAATATGTGTGAAATATATGTGTATAGGAATGATATGTTATCTACTAACATAAATTAAACAACATAGATGTCAAAGATCTAGTAATCATGTAAATGTTGAATATTTTTAGATTTTTTAATTTATTTGAATGTTTTTTGTATTTTATTGAATATTTGATTTTTTTGAATCTTTGGAAAGGAAAAAGGTTTATCATATGATTCCATTTGAAGGATGTTCATAGTAAACTCCAAACTCTGAATATGATACATCAAACTAGTGATACTACCAAGCAGCATGTATAGGTGTCATATCTGAAATTGTAGAATTTATGGTACTCTACATATGTCTCATAAGACTTTGTGGTCATAAAGAGGTGATAGAAATAATAAGGTTTTATATAAACCATTTTTCAGTGCTTTATGGTTTCCTCAATGAAGTTGTAATTGGAACACATTTATGTGCTCTTAGTAACTAAGTATACCATGTAGGTGTAGATGAGGATTTTGTGGAATCCATTATGCATTTATGGTCTCTCAAGTATGGGTTGCCCAAGAAATAGGATTGACTGTTGCTTACCCTTTCATGAATGATTAACCTTAAAAGGTTGTATAATTAGCTATTTGGAAATAAAATTGTCTTTTTCAAGTGGATGTTCATATGGAATTCTAGAAACTATGACTACCTTATTGGTATGAATGTATTTAATATACCCATACACTATGGAAGGTATTAAACAAATTTTATGTATCCAAGGTTGTCCTAATAATATATCAAATACTCTTGTATATGGTATAACTTAAAAGGTAATAACCATATGTGATGGACCAATTTGTCAAGGTAAATCAATCTCACCAATAACATGTTGTGATACCCTATCAAATGCTCTGACCATTTTGGTCAAAGAGTATAAATCATCATTTGTATATCCCAAATATGTAAGTAGTGTCATGGTATATACATTATCAGTAGCACTATTATTGATCATAATACTATGTACAAGTTTAAGATCAAGGCATGCTTGAATAAAGAATAAATAAAAATTTGAGTCATCATCCATAACTACACTGTCATCAAATGTAATAGAAAGTCTTTGAACCATAGGAGTTATTGTAGTGTGTATAAGTGCCAATAATCCCATCTAATTGGTGCTCATAATGTCATGGAGGAGGATGTGCATTATAAATAATTTGTATTTCTAGATCTTTCTTAAAATGATCTTGCAATGGATTTTTAAATATATTTTGGTTTTGATGGTCACCATATTGTGACCTTGAATCCTTTAAAGGATCATCAGATATAATTTGTTGGTTATTAATAAGATTTTAGATCTTATATTTAAAGGTATAAAATCTATTTTTAGAATGTATAAGGCCTTGGTGATAGTCACAATATGCATTATCATCTTATCCTTTCGGTATAGGTTGACTCATATCAACCTCTGTAGGAGGAGGGAGAGATATGAGATGACATTCTATGGTTTTTTTAGGTAATGAAGCTAGAGACTCAGGTAATCGTGTCAATTGTCTCTTAAGTGTATTAGAAAATATGATCTGATTAGGTTGTTGTGACACTATGTTAACCATTGTAGTTGATTCTTTTTAGGTTATGTAGGTTTTACCTTGTAGTTTAGTTTGATATGAAACTTAGTATTAAATGTAGTCAATGTGTTTGCTACATACTTAAGCTTGTTTATGAAATAAACTTCATTTCATGATCTCAAAAAATATGGCATAAGATATCAAAAGATTTGAACTTCTTAAAAATAATGGACTTATGTAATGGGGCAAGAAAACTTTGTTTAAATATGTCTTGAAGCTCTTTATCTGTGATTGGATTTGTCAATTTAGCCAATATTATTTTGTACCTCAAAACATATTAATTAATATGTTTATTAGTTCCTTGTGAACTATACAATATCCTATTCACAAGGATGAATAACCTATACAAAAGGATGAATAAAGGGTAGAATAACCTATACACAAGGATGAAAAAAACTATTCTAAAGTAGGCTAATTAATTGAAAACTTGGATAAATTAATATTTTGAATTAAAATGTTGAGTTATGCTAAATATATAAAGTACATTCAAAATGGTAATTTGATTACATAATCATGAATAATAATTAAGCCTTAACTTATCTGCAAATATGTAGGCAATATTGAATAAGCAGGAACAAGATTATGATCTAGTTGTCAAATTCTAGAAATATTTTTTCTAGAGGCCTGGACACTTACATCAATACAGATGTCATGATATCAATGGAACTATTTGGTATAAAATATCCATTTTATTACAATGCAACCACCTAAAACCTTCTAGATTTTTTATCGCCTTTATGTTGATATATTTTATTCGTGCTTACAAGTTGTAGATGATTATATGTGGATCAAATCCTAACTCTTCACCTTAAGTCTTTGTACTTTGCCAAAAATAGGTTAGTGGGCTCATGAAGTCAAGTTGACCTCAAATAACCCTATTTTAATGATCATTGCCTTTGTATCCAATACTCTGAAGAGGGCCTCAGACATATGTAGTTCTCCCCTAGGTGTTAGCTTATGTATGCACAATGGTGCAATATACTATATGAAAGGGCATGCAATGATATAGCTTATAACTTGAAAAATACCACTCATGGGTTATTCTTTGATTCCTTCAGACTTGTAATATCATTGCTCATATGACTGATATGGTAATAGGGAATAATAGGGTAGTATAATTTAGTTGTGTAATTAATTAAATGAATTTGAATAGGTGCTTACTTGGTATTTTTATTGATAGGTAATTAGTAGGCTTAGAATTGTATTTATACCCCACATTTTGGAAATATCTCACACTAGGTAGGGTTCATTAAGACAAACAGGGTTACCCTTATGTTTAAAAACATTTGTAATTTAGATGACTTTTGAGGATTGGACACTTGATAAGTATTTAGGCACTTACATCGATGCAAGTGTCCCTATGTGGGACACAAGTGTTTGGTAGGCTATGAATCATAAATCAAGTTTTAGGCTTTTTGTATAGTGTAGGAGATTTGGGTCATAAAAAATGATAGGGTCGGACCATAAGATAAACAATTAGGCATAATGAGATGGCGAATGCAAGACTTTTAGTAACATGGGGGTCTAGAGTTGAAGGGTAGAGCCTTGATAGGTATTTTTCAAGTATACAATACTGAGATGCCATAAAAATAATATTTTATTATCTATAATATCAACTAATCTATCATAGAATTAGTAGTTATTAATCTAGTAGTGTTGTAAGTGTGATCATTGACAAAAATTACACTGAATAACTTCAAACTAGAATGCATATGTTTCTTGGTTTTCCTTTTTGAAAACCTGTACTAAAAATTAGAGATAAACACATTCAATAATAATTTTCAAGAATAATTATTGTACCACATTTGTGCACAATCTTTTATTAACAAGAAAGGCTAAAACTAACCAATTTAAGAGACTTGCATGACAAATTAAGGTTAAATTAAGACCTTACTTAACAACCAAGTTGCCTAAAAATATAATCTTAAAAACATACTCTAAGATAATTGAAATCTGACTTAAGAAAACAAGTTTGACTCAATGATTAGATAAGGTCAACAAGCAACATGTCTTTCTCAACAAGTAAACAACTCGGGCACACTAGACAAGTTAGGCACTCTAAATCCTAAAAATTAGTAAATTGACTAAAATAATATTAAATTTAGTTAACGTAGATCTTAAAATTATGCCCCACATTTTAGGGATGAATGGATAAATATTTGAGCTCACTTAAGTAAATATTTAGTGAACTGGATTCTAATTGGCACTTCTTTTATTTTTTAAGAAGTTCTCATTAAGTGTTCAAAATTGACCAAATAATTAATCTAGGATAAAACCAAATAAAATAACATTCCTAAATTAATAAAACACCAAATAAAATAAATCTAACATTAATAATAAATTATCAACATTGGCATCATACTCAACACTTTTGAAGCTTGCTTAATGCTCATTATTTGACAGATTCTAGTTTAAGGACTCACTATAGTCTTGAGGTAAGAACTTTGAACAGTTCGTGGTGAAAAATGTCATGATGAGGGATTTTTATGGTTGAAATTAAATTCTTTTGAACATTTTTTAAATGAGAGTCCAATTGACTCATACATAATATCATTCTTTGTTTGGAACCTACAATCAGGCTTAAGTTTTATTTTGGGTAGAATGTTTTTTTACACAGTCTCTTGTTTCACTCTATAGAGACTCTTTGATATTGAGTCAAAAAATTCCAATTTCAAGTTGGATTGAGACTATGTGGAAAAATAAATGAAATCTGGGTCATGATTTTACTTTGTTGGTTTTGTGAAATAACTCGAGTTATTTCATTTTTTTTATTGTGGAATATATGCACTTGTAGTTTCTTTCTTGGTGTTATGAAGTGTTAATGATGCATTCCTTCTCATGGTTGTTGTTTTATTGTTAAAAAATATTTTTTTCTAAATAATAGTTTCATTATCCTTTTCACTTGCTGCATTATTTCATATAATAATAATAAAAAGTCTAGGTATGTTAATTTTGTTAAAATTTTGTTTGTTGTTTCATTAAGAAGATGTGTAATATCTTGCTTGATAAAGTGTACACTAAATTTCACAACGAGTTCTCTCATAGAGAACTTTATCTCATTCAAAGGAGTGATCCATTATTGTTTTTAATTACATATTTTCATTATTCAGGGTCTTTTTGAATGAACTATTATTAAAATCATGTCAGGTTGGAGCCAAAGAAGTAGTTTCCAAGGAATGAGATCTCACAAAAGATGAAATAATTAGTGTAACTCAAAAATAGTCATCATACTAGATGTATAAACTTTGGAGATTGAAGAGGCACTTGAAAGCTTTAGGTTTTTGATAAAAATAGGTTTAAGGAGAGGTACTTGAGTGTCTACCCACTTTGATGTTCATAATCCCTAACTCTAGAATTTTCTTGATTTAGCAGCCTAAAGTAACCTTGACTAACCTATTTTTGAATAATAGTCCCATATCAGGTTGAAAATCCTATTGACCATGTTGTTCATCATCATTCTCATGTGAGTTCCCATTCTCAGCATTTCATTCCCTCACATCCTTGTGACATTCTTATTGTGTAAGATGTTGAATGTGGCTATTTAAAATTCAATGATTCCCTTAATTTGTTGTGGCCTAATGAAAATGTCATTGTTCACCCTGCATCTTCACCTTGTAATCATTCTTATCCTCATCCTATCACTCCTTTAGATGTTATTCCTTCCAATATAAGCATGATATAGTATCTTCCAACCCACTTTTGATGACACAAGTTTTACAAAAGGTTAAAGTGTAAGTGTAAGATGGATATAGGATTGTAACTCACATTGAGATGCATAGAACCCCATATGAGTATGTGGAGTATGTTAAATATAAGAACTCATAATTTTTAGATTTGACCCAAGATGAGGATTAGATTGATATTTTTGTACTTTGATAACAATTGATGTTCATGTTTTTCAATAAATAGTTTATGACATTTCAGCTTAGAATTTGTTTTGATAATCAACAATTTGATTTTCTGCATGTTTCAATCAGTATTGTGTTATCTAATACATATGCAGACTAATAATTTTATGCTTAGTGACATTTTATTTTAGTTTTAAATTATATTTTGATACTAAAAATATTAATGTCATTTCACTATTATTTTTTTATGGCACTAATATATTCCCTTTACAAAAGGAGACCAAAAGGAATAAGGACAGGCTAAAAAAAAAAAAAAAAATACAAAGGGAATTTAAAGGCTAAACAACTTTAAAAATGACAAAGAAAACCAACACATACCCTGATAATCTAAACCAAAAGCACCCCAAAGCAACAATAACCAAAACAACTACTCTCAATAAGGGAGATCTCACTTATGAGTATCTATCACCCTCCCTCCCCTCCTAAAAAGGAGGGCTTCCATAGACCATTGAGAGCCACCATCAATAGCATTCTAATCAACCACATACAAGCATTCTACTTACATTAACCTTACTCTATGCCTTGAATATCTATAATTAGGTTTGGAAAGAAAATATTTATGTTAATAAATGGATAAAAACATTAAAGACACAAGTTTTTCACTTTATTGACATGCATTTTCTCCCACCTCCTATTCAGAAGCACTAAAAAGGTGATCCAAATCTACCTCCAAATCCTCTATCCCTATTGAAAATTCATGTGACTAAAATTCCAAAAAAAAATTTAAAGCTAAATTATATTCCTTTATATCCTCAAATGAAATCACTAGTTTTCCTCTAAAGTGCAATTGAAAATGATTTCACCCCTATAGGAGCAAGAAAGACTGAATTGGGATCACACTCTAAAATAAAGTCAACAACATGATCTGAATGAGTTGTTTTCATGATCCATTTTTAAAACAAACCCTGGCCCTATCCAAGATTTTTGGAGGTGGAACAAGCAACAATATTATGCCCAAATAAATTACCCCTAAAATACAATCCTTCCATATCCACTCTTTGTAGCCACTTTCCATGTTTGGATGAAATTAAAAAAAAGTTAAAAACTAGGTGAGAATATTCCAAAAGAATGCAAACCCTAGAATAACTTAACTGAATACCATCTTACATCTGATCAATCTTAACAAATGAACCCACTTTCTCAGTAATAACCTTGATGGAAGCTGAGTTTCTAAAAAATAGATAAAGATAATACAATTGAATCTAGATAGAGATTTAATCTAAAACCTCTATGAATGGGTTGAAAATAGGCTTACATGGTCATAAAATCAATGTTGATCTCCCATAAAACTAAGCCCTAAAAAATAGACAAAATTATGGTCTTCACTAGATTGAAACTGAAAGACAAAAACCATTTTGGAGAGATGTTACTAAAGGCTAGTTGAGAACTTTCCAAGTATTATTCATCTAGTCACTCAATTTTGAGGTCAAGGTTTGTTTACCCCCAAAATATACCTACAAGAGATAAATGTTCCATATCTTTAGTGAATTGATCCAACCCATCCTCAAAGAAACACAACTATGTTGCCTCTTCCACCCATTTTAGATGAATATCCCTTAAGAAAGCCTTTGCATCTGGAAATTGATATGGAGAGGAAACTTGTTGAAACCCTTAACACAACTCTTCCACTATAGTCATGCCCTCTATAACACCCCTAAAAATTATAACCTCATTTGATTCAAACATCAGAATGGACAACCACTTAGAAAGAAGAGGGGAGGAAAATGGGTTTGTTTGAAGGAGAATACACTTGGAAAAATAATAATAATGATGATAAGTGTTCCCCACATTTAATAATCTTATAAAAATTAGGTTTTCAACCAAACCATCTATGCTATGTGGAAAATAAGATCCTTTGGTCGCCATCTAACCCTTATTGTGAACATTCTTCCCTCCATCGAACAAAACATCCCCTATCATTGCCTACCCTTCTCTATACAAATCAGCTCCTATTATTACCTTCCCTTTACTGGACACCCCTACTCTAGCCATTATTTTTATTTTTGCCTTCACCATCAACATTTTTTGAAATCCTTTATGATACCGATATTGATGATATGTTGATAAATTAATTTTTATATGTTGATATTAATTTTTCAAGTTCCAAAAAATATTAGTTTAGTGTTTATTATGCTAATAGATGAATTTAGATGGTTATTTTAGTTTCAAAAGAATATATACATGATTTTTCGATGAGATCACACATAAATTTAGAAATGTTTGGTTGGTTTTTTTTTTTTTCTGAAGTTAGAATTGAAGTGGCAATTAAGTGTTTCATTATATCTAGATTATTATGCTCATTGAGTTAGATATTGATGCTTCCTCAGTTAAGTTGAGGTTGTGGGTGCCCACCCAAGTGCATGTCATTTTAAAACCTTTTATAAGTCATTTATTAAAAAAGGTCTCAAAAATTTAAATAAATGAAATAAAGTTGGTATTTATACTTACTCATTATAAATTCTTAGACAATTTTTTAGAAATAAGTGAATTAGTTTTTTTATAAATTTTCATATTGTGAATCTTTTAGCTTATGAAAGATGTGTTTCCTAAAAATATATTTTTTGAAATCAAAATTAGATGATCTCTTTGGTCTATAAGACTACTATATGTTTAATGTGTGATGTGCAATCCACTATAACAATAAGGTTACTCTTCCTATTTGCATTATATTTGAAATGAATTGCATATATTGTTGAATTTTGTTGTCATTAAAGATGTAACACCTAGGCTTTATATTCAATTTTATTTTTGAATTTGGTTAATGTTGGATTCCATTAATGAATAAATTACATGCATTATTGAAATTTTGTTGTTGTTAAATATAATACCTAAGCGTTATATTCAAAATAAATCCATCATGAGATATCTTTTAGAGTGGGTAGCCTCTCACTCTAAATATGAACAATGCTTTCTTAGTTTGTTTACATCCATCATCATTTAATCATTTTTATATTCACATGTTTTTTATTATTGAATTTATCTATTAGTTTTGTTTGAATTAGTTTTTATTTTAATTAGACTATAATTCACTATTGAAATATGTTTGTTATGACAGTGTAATTTATTATCTATCTTATTTAACCTCAAAACTTAATACTTATTTTATTTTAAAAAATAATGGCTTTGATTGTCCATATCTTGTATAGAGAGATCCCATTTAAAATGGATCCATTGACTAGAAGAAAAGAAATGAATAATCGTCTATAGAGATTTGTTGTCTAGATAACTACCATAATGAATTGTGGTTATTTCATTTAATATCAAGAAAACATGAAGTCATTGGATTTATATTCAGTATGAAATGTATTTTTAAACATCTGATTGCTATTCAAATGGAATTTATAAATAACTTTTAACATTTATGTCAAGTCATTCAAATGGAATTAGAGGTGGCATTATATATAAAAAGTGGCATGGTTCATTTTGCCAAACACCAAAGGGATTCTTATTATTCCTATGACTAGAAAATATAATCTTACTAGATTTTGATAAATGTGGTTTAGAAAATAATCAAAATATTTTCTAGATGTGGTTTAGAAAATAATTAAAATATTTACAAAGGGATTGAGACTGCATTTAAAAAAAATTATCGGTATGGATTTATTTCATCAATTGCTTGCTACATAAATATGAATAAGGAATTTAGAAAAATAGCATTTTATGTAAAAATATTTAATTTTTTTAGGAGGTAAAAGTTGGACACCCTGAAAAAATATACTTTAGTATCATAATTTTATGATTTAAAATAGTCATCATGATGAATGATTGCTTTAAAATAGGCTAGTTTTTTTTTTTAAATAGTGAGTCTTCAACAACTCAAGAGATTCTATTTTTTTATTCAATGAGAAATCTTTCAAGATTAAAATTGAGTGCTACCACCTAAAACCCTCTAAATAATAGTATTGATCTCTTGAAAAATATGGTATTGATCAATTAGTTAAATCACTGTTATGTAACTCATTGTCTCTTCAAAGAGATACAAAATTATTACCTTTTAAGAAAATAACTAGTGATATCATAAATGTAGAGTTTGAGTAAAAATTTCACAACTCATAGACTTATTTTTATGTCATCGATGGCCAACATACCATCGAAGCACAAAATAATATCCTGACAAACAATAACTTTACGTCTATACATGAAAGAATGAAATAAAGGTTTTATCATATTCTATCATTAAAGACCATAACTGAGTAGATAATTAATATTTTTAAACAAAATAACATTGTGAATAAGAGAGAAAACCACAATGACCTGGTACAAAGCATGAAAATTCATAAAATTATAAGGTATTTAATATTTATAATTGAATTGAAATAACATTCAAAATGTATGTCAAAAAAATTATTTTAAAAAAGAAATCTTAAATATATTTGAGAAATAGAAAATAGACATCTTGAATGGTAAATTGTTGTTTATCCTCTTACTAGATGAAATATGGCAAAATAAGTGTTGTGTTTTGAACTCTATATAAATGGTGGGATTGCAAGTTGTCCAAAAAAGGATTGTGATCCAAATTTCAAGTGAAATTTTCTTCATAATCTAACAACACCTTTTAAAGAGGAATAAGGGGGATGTCTCCAAAATATCTATCCATACTTGTAAATAAAGTTATAAATGATTAATTTTGGCTAAGAACATCAATTGAACATGATGTCAAAGTAGAAACATTAAGTACTTATTAAAATGAATAAAATAAGATAGAACTACAAGGGCAAATATTTTAGACTATTTCAAGTCACAAATCCTTGAATAACTTGATTTGATAAGCTGCACCACATCTATTATCATGGAAAAGTTTGATATTCATGAAAGACACTTTTTTCAACTTTATCAAAAGTTTAGAGACTAGAAATAAAAATGTAAAAGAAAAACTACTATTGGAGGGAAGGAAAAATAGATGAAGAAATAACAATGTCAAAGGATGTTAAAACCATTCTATAAATGTATATATCATATTTCACAATTAACACTAGACAAGGGATAAAGATACATATGATTTCATTCGTCAAATTTATTTTTCCTTTCAATTGAGTATAACTTTGACAAGACTAAAATAATAACTCCTTTCCTTTAGTCTTGAAGTTGTTATTGTCAATTTTTGTAATATTGTAACAAATATTACAAAGATATATATTATAGATATGCTCTCTTGCATCAATTCTAGTGTCATGGTTTAAGTTTGTATCTTTCTTGTCCCAGTGGTTGAACAACAATTATTTATTAAAAGTGTTCACACCTATATGAAAAGAGTTAAAAACATGAATGAAAGTGTTTATACGTGATGCTACAAAAATGTGAATGACAAAGGTGTGTTTAATGGATTCTCTATGATTTATGGCATATATGGTAGTCACAACATAAATGATGTTGTTGAGGAATATGTGGCCATATAATTTGACTAATCACATATAGATCCCTTTGTTATTGTGCATCAAATGGCTATTAGGATTTTACAGTCAAATAATCCATTTGAGTTTGAGAGATCAGTACTTTTTTTGGAGCACATGATTGATAGATGTAGTACAAACTCTTCCCCTATTTTGATTCTTTATGATGAATCAAATGCACTACAAGCAACAAAAAAATTAAAAATAATTTTAGTAATATGCATAATTGAGAATATAAATCAAGAGATGATATTAAAAAAATACTACAAATATCTGACAATGAATCAAGGTGAGACCCCAAAACTAAATACAAAGTATTATTAAAAATACTCCCACATCTTTATGTTATTAATAAGAGTATTTTCATTGTATGATTATTTATTAAAATTTATTGAGCCATTACAATCAATAATAGTTATAAATGAAGAAATATACTTAGTAAGCATAACTTAAAACCTTATAGAAATAAATGTCTCTATTAAACAGAGCGATGACATGGGTAAAGACCAAAAAGATCCTCAAGATGCTAGGCATTTAGTGGTGATGGAAATAATAGGGACATCAAATCAAACACCATCAATTGACATTTTTGGCTCCCAATTATGTATTTAAAACTAATTACTACTTGTTTTGTTTAACTGTTATATTTTCAATTATTGTTTACTCTCGGTATTATTACTTTTTTCAGTGGCTCTAAAAAAACACTTACTTTATCTTGATTTAGAAGGGTTCTTAATACAAAAACACAATTTAAAAAATAAATAACCTTCCAAATAAACAATGAGTGCTTTTAAATAAGAGGAATGGCGACCCAATTTCTAATTTTTGATGCGACTACCTAAGGTCATTCAAGGTCAAAAATTAAAAAAGGATAAATGGTTGATGGTGATGTTGTTTACACAACTACACTTAATTAGGAATGAAGAGGATGTGAGAAAGATTCAGAAGCATCCTAGCCTTTTTGTAGATTGATGTAATCGTATAAGTAATGATTAAATTTTTATGACGTATCATAATAGACATATTTAATTTGTAATATTTAATTAATAATTGTATATTTTTTAATTTTTTTGGTTACAATTCCATGCAATATTAACTACCAATTAGATATTTCAATCTTATTGTTTACACTATAATTAATTATGAATTACAATTAACTCTAGATGGAAATGTAAACTACTAAATCTGATCTAGGATGATATATAAAAAAACTACATTAAAATATAGATATCCATAAAGTTTGTAAGTTTGTTAAGAATATAAATTAGGGTTAGGGCTAGAAAATTATCCTTACAAATTATTTATTTTAGACTGTATTAACTTTATGAAAACTATGACTATCTAAAAAGACATGCAAATGTAGATGTATTAGAAAATAGTGGCTCATTGTCTTTTAGGACAAGTCCACATGAGGAAAATAAGGGTTACATGCATTTTTGTCTACCTATTACAACTTTGTCCTGTCAGCGTTTAAATTAGATCTAAAAATATGGGTTTGTTCACTTGTGTTTGTATGTGACTTGTCTCAATGTAGTGTCTAAATTTATGCACATAATACCTTTAAAATCATAACCCTAATCCTACACAAGCACACAATAGGAGTTTAAATGTAAAAGAATGAAAAAATGGGAAAGTGGGAATGGTTGAGCTATCTTCAGAAAAAACCCTTATTGATTAAGTGTTTCCTGCATAGCCTAAAGGGCCTCAGGTCGATGTAGTTATCCCTTTAAGGAAGATCATATGAATGCAACTAACATATTTGATTAGAATGATCGATAAGGGATACCCTAAACCTATAATAAAATATGTTAGACTTTGTTAAAGACTATAAAATTATAGTAGAATCATAATATGTTTTACTCATTAATAAATGTTTTTAAAATCAGAAAGATAGGTACCTTATAAAAGAGTGATAGGTTCTTTCAAATGTGACCCTTGATGTGCTTTTATAGATAAATATTTTGAATGTTTCAATAACTAACCTATTGATATATGCAGGAAAGTTGTTAGGAAGTGTGTCATTTTGAAAAGATAATCATTAAAGTGTGGGAAACAAGTATGCACTATTGGATAGGTGTGAAATGTGCCCTCATTTTCCTAGCACAAACTTTTCCTAAAAAGACAAAGGCTTCTAAAATAAGAGTGATAGTAAAGTATATGTTGAATAGAAATGAATAGGAATGAAATAGGGAAGTCTAGAAGATGTTCTTAGTAATTGCAATACTTTGAATGCTTTATTAGATATTATGGGTTATTATAATGGTGAATGATCTGTAAACTAGGTAAATAGTTTCTAGCAATGGATACTAAAACTCTCAATTCCCTTTTAAGTAAAAATAGAAATTGGAATGCAAAATTTTGGGAATGAATGCAAGTGGTTCTAAAAACTTTTAATATTCATTTCTCGATATATAACTGCCTATTTTGTATTATTTTTATAACTTTCCATAATTTCTCTTTGTATCTCATCAATTCTATTTAAACTGAATTAAAATAAAACACAAAATAATTAAAATGGAAAGATAAACACCAAAACATGGTAATGGAGTTCACCCATCATTTGGAGCTACATCTTCAGGATTGCTTAACTACAATCTGATCCATTATAAAAGATGCAAATATACATTTAACAACTTACATCAGAAATGGATTTTTTTTTTGAGAACCTATAATATAATGTTGAAAACTAACAAAGCTTTGAACCTATCAACAAATGTCTTTCCTTCATTAGTAGCATTTGTATTTATTCTCCATTCATGTGGGAAACTTTCTCCATTAAGAGTGTCTATAAAACTCTTAAAAATAGGCACAATAATAAATAGGAGTGTTTCTGCATCTCCTAATAATAACCTTGTAACTATTTACATCCCTCCATAGCCACTAGCTTTATAAAATAGAGGTAATAATAATCACACAGTCATACATACATTCTTCCTTATCTACTACCATAAAATAGAAGAAATGATTTGACTCTGGTCATATCTCTATGTGTCTATCAACACACTACAACTTAAATAATCTCTGCCTATGGCCAAAATCCCCTACACAAAATAAACATATTACCTCCTCACAATAACCATTCATACATTTCTTCATGGTCACATACTATACAATAATAGAAGAAAATTGAAACAATAGAGGCTTAGTCTATAAAGAGATACATACCATGAATCCATGACCAATGGTATTTTCCTAAAATAGATGCATTTACTTTCCATGTTCTGGGTTGTGTATGTGTTTCCATCAAAATGGATACTAGAGATATAACACCATTAATGGACCTTCCTCGGCACAAAGGATAAAATAAAAGAACACATCCAGAGTACAGGCTCAATTTGGTCTGTATGACTGCGTATGCAATATTTATAGTCATATGCCACTTAGGGTCTTTATGAATGCAATCAACATATAACCATGGGCTTATAAAATCAATGTACAAACATTAATAAGGCTCATTCTAGGTGTTCAATAAATATCCTACAACATAAATGATTCACCCCGTGGCCCAAGAGCCTTCCAAATAGATGAAGATCTTCTTTATTCAAAATGATGATCTTCCCCATAACATCAGTCACAATTGTTGGTTATATGAAATAGATATAATGCCATCCCTTTTTGGACTACCAACTATTCACACCATAAGAGTCTGGTTGAAAATCAACCATGTCTCAGGATTAGATCATGAGACATAATCAAAGTGTGTAGAAGGCAAAAAATAAGTGATGAATGAAGCAACAATGATGATAGATCAATAACATAAATAATATATGCCTCAAGAATCAAGCTTAATATTTACTCTCACATGGGGCTCTACAAGTATCTCTGTTGCCCTTGCATTCAAGAAGGGGGAAAGAGATCTGCCATGTCCATCTTTGGGCTATGTTTTGAGATTTTGTGTGTGTGTGTGTGTGTGTAAAAATACACTTACAAAATAAAACACCACCTACCATGATCAATGGCCTTTTATAATGATCCATCCTCTCTGCACACAGGCTCCTAATGGAATGAGAAAAATGGATGTTTCATTGATGCCTTCGATCTAAAGCCATCACCTAAGCCACACCATAAACTCTCATTGGTTTAGGAAACCCTTAATCTACAAAACCTGTATTCATGTTCCCAAAAATTAAATACTTAAATCTTTATGGGCCCCTTCAATGGCTATCGAGCCACTCTAAAAATGAAAAAAGCCTCAACACCCATTCAAGTTGTCTCTTCATCATCCACAAACTTCACTATCTAATAGAGTCCTATGATCTCTTTACCCCCACCATATAACATCTCATACAGTGTAGATTTTATTGATATCCCACATTCCTTGGAATAAACTAAAATAAAGAATTTATAATAGACTCAGGATTATAATATGTGGTTGTGGCCATGTATGGCATCCTTTTGTTTGTGGGAATATTGAATAGGTTTAAATGTCTATTACACCAACTATGAGTTCATTATTTGAGTGGCATATGACTTGAATTCATTGGCAATGAGCTTGGCATGGTGAGATATCCTCTCAAAAATATAACTTGTGTTAGACTTTGAGTTGGATTTATATGCTAAGTTGATAATCGAGTTGGTACTCAAGTTGTTACTCGGGTCGAGTTGGTCCTTAGGTCAAGTTGGTACTCAGTTGTGATCTTGAGTTGGTACTTGAGTTGAGTTGGTACTCAGTTATGAGTTGGTTATTCTCCAAAGGCTCCTCATCTTGACACGACAAAAGCATCAAAATAATAATATATGGTAAATTATAGATAAAATTATGAAATTAAAAGCATTATTACCATATACAGTGGTAGAGTCCCCCACCTTTATAAAAGTGGGCTCAACCAGCTATGGTCTTTGTATCCAACCCTTTTAATTAGGATTGACAAAAATGGTGATTTGAAAATCCTCTAAATTAAATCTCCCCATAAAGAGGCTTTTAGTCTCCAAAAGTTCCAAATACTCCACTGCATCTATTAAACGGTTCTCTGCACCACATTAATGTACAAAAACCTATAAGAAGTCAATTGTCCAACTACAATCTGCTCATGGAGAGTAAACAAACTCTGTATCTATTTTTCCAAACTAACCTATTTCTCAAAATAGTCATAATATCTGGTGGCTTCTCTCAACCCTTGCACTACATGAAGGCTAAGGTGTTGTCCTTGATATAAACATCACACAAGGAAAATCACATTGTATTGCATATGCCTATAGGATTTACAAACAACTACACATATGTATACTTTCATTACAAATGTTTCCCATGTATGGGTCTTTTGAAAGTACACCTTTATGATGTTAATGAAAAACATACATGTGTGTACAAAAAGTTTGTAATACAAACATTACCCATATTATGGTGGGACTTAAATCTATCCTAAGTTGACTGATGCATAATACTCATAATACCTAAGGATAATAAAGGGAATTGTAAATGACATAATTAATAATTATGTCCCTCAAATCTTTCCTTGTACCTGTCAAACTCCAATGTTAACTTGGAGAATTTCCATAATAAGATATTGTTTTCAACTCACAAATATGTAAGTAACTATAAGCAAATATCATATAAAAGTGAGAAGAAAACCAAGTATTTTAAACATGTCTCAAGGTTTCTTTCACCATTTGACTGCTCCTTGATTCACACCTCCACAACTCAACGTAATGGAAAATTAAAATAAGAGATAGCAAATATATATCCTTCCAAACAAAACTTGATCAAAAATTCCTTCCCTAGATCTAATAGTTAGGAATTCTATAAAAATAATGTGTTGAAGAGAATAAAATCATACTAATCCAATGTTTATCCAAAACTATTCAAATAAACCATTTGATCAATAAGGGTTGTTCCCTTTTCATGGTTTCAACAACTAAATAGTAGATGGTTTCATCTTATTCAAAAATATATCTTACCCAAAGTCAGATGATCCATTTCACTTTCAAAAGGCTTTCAAAAATAATTTCAAATAAAGGTATATTTTACTTTCAAAGCAACCCACACAAAGGTTTTCTGAATTTAAACCAAAATTGTGCAAATATAGTTACATTGAAAATTACTCATACCTCTTTGTGAACTATGAAGTGCACCTGTTGAGTACTGGCCAATGCACTATTTTTATCTTAAAAGCTTCCTATTTTCTTCCTGTAACTCTTAGCAAAGCTATGAAATATACCAATCTATGAACTAGTTAAATCAAAACTCAACATGCAAAACATGTCCAAGATTCTAAACAATGCCTTATTGCCATTTCCATATCTTACCATGGAACTAGTCTTTCCACTTTTTCCTATCATGAAGGATATAGGCATCCATAATATAATTAGTAATCCAAAATATAAAGGCTAGACAACTGGTTATCTAAGATCCATAATTTTGTTTCATTACCATTATGAAATCAAATCACAATCATAACTCAATCCACCCTTTGTGTAAGACTGTAAATCAAATTGCAACTGATTCCTCTTGGATGTGCATCACTAAAAATGCCTTGAATTTTATCTAAATACTTTCCAATATAGAAAGGTTGATCCTTTCAACATTAGCTCACACCTTTAAGTGACAAAATGTGTTGTGTTCTTCATCCATGCTGATCCTATAGGGCTAGCATTTCAAGAACCTTAGTTGTTAGAAGCTTGTCTTCTTCCAGTGAATTGGAACACTTTCCAATTTCCCTTTACACTAGCCTTCTTGCATGGTAAACTCAAAAAAAAAATCATAAAGCAAGAATCTGATAAAAACTCCAAACTAAAGTATATCTAGCAACTGAAGCTAATCCTATAATCACCTACTCTGATACCATATTTGATCTGAAAATCAAGTAAATAGTTTCTGACAATGGATACTAAAACTCTCAATTCCCTTTTATGTAAAAATAGAAATTAGAATGCACAATTTTGGGAATGAATGCAAGTGGTTCTAAAAACTTTTAATATTCATATCTCGATATATATGTACTATTTTTTATAACTTTCCATAATTTTTATTTGTATCTTATTAATTCTATCTAAACTAAATTAAAATGAAACACAACATAATTAAAATGGAAATATAAACACCAAAATGTGATAACGGAGTTCACCCATCATTTGGGGCTATGTCTCTGGGATTGCTTAATTGCAATCCAATCCATTATAAAAGATGTAAATATACATTTAACAACTTACATCAAAAATGGATTTTTTTTGAGAATATGTAATGTAAAGCTAAAAACTGACAGTGAAAGCTCTGAACCTATCAGCAAACATCTTTCCTTCATCAGTAGCATATGTATTTCTTCTCCATTCATGCAAGCAAATTTTTCCATTAAGAGTATTTGTAAAACTCTTTAAAATAGGCACAATAATAAATAGTAGTGCCTCTAGTTATCACAGACCTGCATCTCTCAATAATAACCCTGTAACTATTTACATCCCTCCATAGCCAGTAGCTTTATAAAATAGAGGTAATAATAATTACACAGTCATACATACATTCGTCCTTATCTACCACCACAGAATAGAAGAAATGATTTGACTCTGGTCATATCTCTATGTGTCTATCAACACACTGCACCTTAAATAACCTTTACCTATAGCTAGAAGGCCCTACACAAAATAGGCATATTACCTCCTCACAACAACCATTCATACATTTCTTCATGGTCACAAACCATACAATAATAGAATAAAATTAAAAAAATAGAGGCTTAGTCTGTAAAGAGATACATACCATGAATCCATGACCAACGGTCTTTTCTTAAAATATACGTATTTACTTTCCATGTTCGAGGTCATGTATGTGTTTCCATCAAAATGGATATTGGATCTACAACACCATTAATGAACCTTCCTCAACACAAAGGATAAAATAAAAGAACACATCCTGAATACAGACTCAGTTTGGTCTATATGATTATGTATGCAATATTTATAGTCATACACCACTCAGGGTCTCCATGAATGCAATCAACACACAACCATGGCCTTATAAAATAGATGTACAAGCATCAATAGGGCTCATTATGGGTGTTTAATAAATATCCTATAGCATAAATGATTCACCCTGTGGCCCAAGAGCCTTCCAAATAGGTGAAGATCTTCTCTATCCAAAATGATGAGCTTCCCCATAACATCAATCATGTTATTGGTTATATGAAATAGATATAATGTCACCCCTTTTTGGATTACCAACTATTCACACCAGAAGAGTCTGGTTGAAAATCAACCATGTCTCAGGATTGGATCATGAGACACAATCGAAGCATGTAAAAGGCATGAAATGAGTGAATAATGAAGTAACAATGCTGATATATCCATAACATAAATAATGTCTACCTCAAGAATTAAGCTTAATATTAACTCTCACATGGGGCTCTACAAGTATCCCTGTAACCCTTGCATTCAGGATGGGGGAAAGAGATCTACCACATCTATCTTTGGGATGTGTTTCATATATATATAAATATACACTTATAAAACAAAACACCACCTACCATGGTCAATGGCCTTTATAATGATCCATCCTCCACGATCCTCTCTGCACACAAGCTCTTAACTGAATGAGAAAAAATAATGTTTCATTGATGCTTTTGATCCAAGGCCATTTCCCAAGCCACACCGTAAACTCTCCTTGGTTTAGGATACCCTCGATCTGCAAAACCCATATTCATGTTCCAAAAAATTGAATACTTACATATTTGTGGGCCCCTTCAATGGCTATCAAACCATCTCTAAAAATGAAAGAAAGCCTCCACACCCATTTGGGTTGTCTCTTCATCATCCATAGACTCTATTATCCAATAGATTCCTGCAATCATTTTGAACCCACCATCTAACGTTTCATACAATGTAGATTATATTGATATCCCACATTCCTTGGGATAAACTACAATAAAGCCTTTAAATAGACTTAGTTAGGAT
Source organism: Torreya grandis (assembly GCA_037957365.1). NCBI lineage: Eukaryota > Viridiplantae > Streptophyta > Pinopsida > Cupressales > Taxaceae > Torreya > Torreya grandis. The sequence goes on along the minus strand of JARHVA010005595.1, from coordinate 673,667 downwards.
TATAATCTATGGTTGCAGCCATGTATGGCATCCTTTTATTTCTGGGAATCTTGAATTGGTTTAAATATTTCTTACACCAACTACGATTTGGTTATTTGGGTGGCATATGAGTTAGATTCATTGGAAATATTCTTAGGATGATGAGTTGTCTTGCTGAATATATAACTTGAATTAGACTTTGAGTTGGATTGTCATGCTAGGTTGATAATCGAGTGGGTACTCGAGTTAAGTTGGTACTCGATTATGAGTTTGAGTTGGTACTCGGGTAGAGTTGGTACTCGGTTGTGAGTTGGTTGTTCTCCAAAGGCTCTTCATCCTAACATATCAAAAGCATCAAAATAATAATATATGGTAAATTATAGTGCAATTGTGAAATTAAAACCACTATTATCATATATGGTGGCAGAGTCCCCCTCTATTATAAAAGTGTGCTCCATCAGTTATGGTCTCCTAGCCGGCCTTTTTAATTAGGACCGATGAAAGCAATGAGTTTAAAATCTTTCAAATCAGTGAATTGGCCCTATAAGATAAATATATAAAAGACAAGCATTATCAATTATTTATTGATTAAATTTTAGTGTCTACATTTACCCCAAATTTATTTTAGATATGCATAAAATTAATAAAGGAAATACAAACCTGAGTGTATATACACACTTTTTATTTATCATAAATATGTGCATGCCCCCTTGTTGAGGCATGTGGAGACGTGTTGAACATGTGGTAAATTAAGAGTGATTAATTATCATTTTTTAAGAATCATTGAAAATGTTTGACTGGGAAAGATTATATGCTCCAACACTCATATATTATTATGTAATACTTGAAGAGATGGGAACCAACAAAGTGGTTCACTAAAGTGCAACTAAAATATTGAGTGTCACTAAGTTCTCACCCTACTCACTTGTTAAATTGAAAATAAGAGGTGGGAACTAGTACATGGCTTGCTAAAGTGAAACCAAGACATAGGCTGAAATGTATTCCACTTGCAAAAGATGAATCACTCCACTACAAATAGATCTAGATTTGAACTATTACTTATTCAAACCTTAAAAAAGCGAAATGCGAATTTTGCAAAGTAGTAGCTTGGTCATGAATACATATCATTCCCCTTGTATTATATAGATTGCTAATTTGATATTTTTAAAACTATTTGAGATCTTATATCTATATTTGCATAAGTGTATCTATGCTCGAGTAATTGTAAGAGTGGAGTGCATAAGCATTAGCAAGTTGAATGCCCCCATAATTTGAATTTTTTTATTTTTTCATATTGTAAACTATCAAATCAAAAATGTATGCTTGTGAAAGCTTGGATATTAGCCCATTATGATTCCCCCCTTATTAGATGATGGAAATTAACTAAAAATAACTTGTCTCAAATTAAAAAGTGAGAATATTTGTGAAATATATAATCATGTAATAATATTTTGCATACTTGAATTATATTGGGATCTTAGAGATGTAACATTAAATCATATGAAAAGTTTGTATATTGCATTACATATTGTAATTTGAATATAGAATTAAAGTAGTGTATGAGGCACATAAATAACTTGCAAGTGTTGAATATATATTGTAAACATCTTATATTTGAAAAAATTAATCATTTAAGCACATATATAGTATGTGTATGATATGCATCGTAATACCATAAAAATATATGTAATAGATATGTAGTAGTGCATGATAAAAATCATGGTGCCATAGGTATATGAAATAAATACGTAGTAGTGCAAGATAAAAATCATGGAACCATAGTAGCCAATAGTGAACGTGTAAGTAAAGTCACACAATGTCACACAAGAAGGCCCAAATGACAATTACAAGGGACATGTAAAATATCTCATAGAGTTAGAAAGTTTTCATAAATATCACACAAAAGGACCAAAGGTTGAATACAAGGGACATATAAATGTTGCACAAACATAGAAGGTCAAAGGCCATACACACATGTCATGATGATGCCATACAAGCAAGTGGGTGTGAGTTGAATATACAAAAAGCCAAGGGCCACATTCAATAAGTAAACAAGTTGAATCATGTTATGTAATGAAGAATGTGTATAGATAAAATGAAGTTAATACATTTAGACCATATGTATTTATGTTCATGTTTAGAAAATAGTATATTCATCATGACACATGTAAAGTGTGAATGAAGAATAAGACATTTGTCTCTGTTATAGATCAACATGGAAAAAAAGTTGTGGATAAATAAAAATCCTTGAAAATGTTTGTATAAAATGATGACATGCCCCAAATAGAGTAAGGTTGTTGGGTAGAAGGCTAGACCAATGTTAAAACCATCTAAAAGTATGTCTTGGCTTGAAATTTTATTGATAAAAGGTACCTGTGATCATGATGCATTCAAAAATAGAGATTTAAAATGCACAACGATAGGTCTGCAGTACAAGGATAGGTGCACAATATATTTCACTTTGTCCATATTGATTGTATACAAAAAATTATGATTAGGACAAGTTTGTATTGGTATAATTATTTCTTGGTTCTATAAAAATATGTCCCATTTCACACTCAAATACCTTGTGAGAATGATTGTGTATTGAAAAGGTTATGAAATATCTATGTATTGATCATAAATATAGATTGCATATGCATTGATGTAATCCAGTAACATTATAATATGCTTATAGGTCCTGATTTAATTTTTTGCAAATATTTAAAAATTTTGTATTTTTTATAATCTATGAATGTTTTTGTATTTTTTCCATATTTGAAAGTAAAATATATGTAAGTGAAAGTTTAAAAGCTTTTGAAAAATAAGATAAGCAGCAAGGTTTTGAAAATGTAAGGAGGGCAAATTCAAACAACCCTCAACAAGATGTTAAGGCAAAGCCTAGCAAGAAAGAATGCAAATGAAATGCCCCAATGTGGATGTATATGCAGTAAATATGGAAATCATGTCCATATGAAATCATGTAAAAGTAGATAGATGTGATCATGAAAGTATAGAGGTGAAATAATGAGCAAATAAGTTGTCATGAAGGATGTGCATTGAAAGTGTAGTAATTTAATTGCTTTGGGTTGTTCAAATTGGGGTGAAGTAAACAAGGGAACAAGTGCCTCCAAAATGAAAGATAGAACCAAAGACTAGAAGAAAATTTAACTAGGTATATAAGAATAAACAATAAAGGTAAATATAAAATAAGTTATGTACAAGTAGGTGTTATGCAATGAAGCTAGTCAAGGGTATTAGCCCAACTAAGAGGTTGGGAGGGAGTGATGTAATGTACCCAACCAATGGTTTCCTCAATAAGATGTTCATACATGTATCTGTATCCTTGATACGAAGCAAGTTCTTATGCAAGAGAAGAAGTGCCAAGTGTAGAAGCTTCTAAATCTGAAGAAGAACCATATGTTGTAAAGTAGCCTTTTGAATCACTACTCATATATTTTTCTAAATATGTAGCCTCATACATAGGAGGAGATGATATTATAAATTATACATGTGTAAGATCCCTTTGAATGACTTGTGATGTTGTATTAGATAAATACCTTGTGTTATGTGCCTCTTTCTATTCAAGAGTAGATATCTTGCATTTTCTAGCCAAGTGATCAATCTCATGTGTATTATCTAAAAAATAGATGGAGAAACTACAATATCTTCATACTCATAAATAGGTGATTAAGCTGAAATATGATAATGCTCATAAGTAGTAGCAAAAATATATTTTGGAATATGCCTCTTTGAATGTGAATCGTGATCTTTTATATTTATATAAACTAACTCATTACCAATTTACTCAATAAATGTGCCAACCAATTTTTATGGAGTATGATAAAGTACCATTGGTTCTATAGAATATTCATATTGAATGCCTAAAATTTTAACCACCTTATTATCATGAATATACTTTACACATTTGTGAATTATAGAAATAACTACTCTATTTTTTTGTAACCAAGGTCTCCCTAATAACATTCAATCCAGAATAGCTCAAGGAGATTCTACAGAGGATACTACTCAAGCTAAAAACAATTTAATTATTGATTGGAAGAACCTATGAATAAGGAAGATCTTTTTAGGAAACAAAAATCCAGGATTCAGTGGCTTAAAGAAGGGGATCGCAATACGACGTTCTTTCATCTCTCTGCTATAAAACATAGGAAAGCTAATACTATTTCCAAATTGTGTATGGAGGATGGTAATACTATCACTGATGACAATGAGATTGGGAATCATGCTGATGTGTTTTTCTAGAACTTACTGATGACACAAACTGACAGTGCTGCTAGTGGGCAGATAATGAACCAGTTCCTCAATAATATTCCTACTTTGATCACTGAAGAGGATAATATTGAAATGTTAAAACCCATGTTTGAAGAAGAGATTCATGGTGTTCTTTCCTCCATGGGACCCTTTAAAGCCCGTGCCCCTAATGGTTTTCCTCCTATATTTTTTTAGGTGTATTAGAATACTGTGAGTTATGATGTCATTGCTACTGTTAGGGATTTTTTTAGAACTGGGAAAATTTTAAAGCAAGTTAATAATACCTTTATTGTTCTTGTCCCCAAAAATCCAAATCCTAAGTTTCTTGTAGATTTCAGACCTATAAGTTTGTGTAATACCATTTACAAATTATGGACCAAACTTCTTGTTTTGAGATTTCAACCTTTCCTTGATAAAATCATTTCCTCTTCTCAGAAAGGTTTTGTTCCCAAGAGGCAAATTTTAGATGTGGTCATTATCACTCATGAAACTATCCATTCTATGGAGAAGAGTAGGAACCCTGGTATGGTCTTCAAGCTTGATATTTCTAAGGCTTATGATAGAGTTTCTTAGCAGTTTCTTTTCAAGGTTATCCAAAAATTTGGTTTTAATGATAAAGTTTCCTTACTCATCTGAGAAGCGGTTACCACTGCCAAATTTTCTATTCTAGTTAATGGGATTCTTAGAGGTTTTTTTCTCTCCCACGAGAGGGATTATATAGGGTGATCCTCTTTCTCCCTATATGTTTATCATGATGGCCAAAGCCCTTGGGAGATATGTCCACTCTACGGTTCTTTCTAAATAAATTATGGGGATCAAACTTGCTTCTACTCTACAATCAATGTTTGTTTAGCAGTTTGTGGATGATACCGTCCTATTTGGTATTTCTTCAGTTATAAAATCCCATAATTGGAGGAATATCCTCAATGATTATGCTAAAGCCTTTGTACAACACATCAATTTTCAAAAGAGTAATGTTTTTTTATTTAAAACACATGAAGATCTCAAAAGAAAAATTATTAACATCCTTGGTTGCACTGTGGGTGATCTGCCTGCTATCTACCTTGGCCTTCTTCTAACTGTTAAAGAAGTAACTCAAGGATTTTGGAATGGTATCTTGGAAAGAACTCAAAAGAAGTTGATTGGATGGAAGGGTAAGCTCTTGAGTAGTGCTAGAAAACTGTAGCTTCTACAGGCTTCCTTGTAAGGAATTCCAACTTACTTCCTTTCCCTTTTCAAAATGTCTAAGTATGTTGCTGACAGACTAGAGCAGATTCAAAGGATTTTTTTATGGATAGGTGTAGAATATAAAAAGATAATATCTCTTGTCAAATGGGAGATGGTTTTCCTTCCTAAAACTCATGGGGGGCTTAATATGAGATCTATAAGAAACATGAATAAAGCCCTTCTTTCCAAAACCAATTGGAATTTGATTAACAATAATAAAGATTGGGGAACTATTAGGCAGGCTAAGTACCTTCAGGGTTCTGACAATCTTAATCTCCTTTATCGAGAAGGGCTCCCCCAGGGGTCGGTGATTTGGAACAAAATGCCAAAATCTAGAAGTTTAATTAAATAGGGGCTTAAGTGGAAATTGGGGAATGGTAACCTTATAAATTTTTGGGAGGATCATTGGGCTGATGATAAGGCCTTAGCTGATTAGACCGGTAATGAGGCTATTGCTATTATATCCAAACAATTTTTTGGGTCAAAGGTCTATCATTATATACACCATGATAATGGTATTAGATGTTAGAAAAATCTTCTTGACTATTGTATTAATCATTCAGAGCTTATTTTGAGGATGAGATCTATCCTAAAACTATTGGGGGATATCAAAATTCTAAATTTTCCTAGAGAAGATGAGTTATATTGGTTGCTTAACATAGGAGGACACTTCACTGTTAATTTTGCTTACCATCTGTTGATTCCTGATACTTACATAAGTGAGTTTTGGTGTAAATTTTGGAATCATAAACTTAATCCTAAGGTCAATATGTTATGGTGGGTTGTTGATAACTCCTTGAACAAATAGTTTGAACCTTATCCCCGCTTAGTGTGAGTGTACAAGTATTTTATTAATTTTCAAAAAACAAGTACATAAGGGTGCCTTTACTCCGTTGACCCTTTTACATTGCAAACATAGATTATATAGATTTTACCCATGACCGGTAAAATTAACTAATCCTATAACCAACTATTTATGGAAAAACAACCCATAAGGTAGTTCTAATTAATAAACACAAAACATGAAAACTACCTAAAACTAAAACTCTGAAAGCTGCTTGGAACAAAGTAAACAACATGGAAAATCAGTTAAGCGAGATCCCTGTCAAGCTCAAAGCTTACGAAAACAACCTCCGGGAACTAATAAAGGACAACAGAAAGAAAATGGAGGAAGTAACATCCAACATTTGTGCAGCTGCTATCAATATAGGTAAATGAGCCAATGAGGAGACCAAAGCACTAGAGGGTCCCAGCAAAAGGACAAGGCAAAGTTCCAGAAAGAAAGATACACAAAAAGGAGCTTTGCTGGAGGTTACCACCCAGGAAACTGCTTTGAAAGGAAAAGAAGCCATGAACTTGATATTGGAACTGGATGAATAATTTGGTCCTTCTTGTTGGTTAAGAAATTGGTACTGATCTTTGTTCTCCTTTTGTTAGCTTTTGTTTGTTGTACCATCAGACTTTTGTTTCTGGGTTTTGACCGGATGTGTCTCTTATGGTTTCAGGACCATTTAAAACCTGTTTTTGCTACCTCACTATAGCATTTTTTAGGCATTGCCTGTGGGCTTAGTTGTTCTTATTTTGCTCTCTATTAAAGGGTTTCGGGGCCCCTTCAAAACCTGCTTTTACCTCAATCTAAAACTACCTAAAACTAAAACTAAGTAACTTTAATTTATGGGGGTGTCTTTAATAAAAAGATGCATGCCCCATTAACAATTATTATATATTAACCTACCAAAAATCTAACCTAATGTTAATACTTTGGAACAAGTCCTAACAAACCCCCTATGATCCAAAGTCAGGTCTTTGGATACATACCAAGCATTTTTCTAAATTTTTCAAATTTGATTTTGTCAACGGGTTTTGTGAAGATGTCAACTGTCTTATCGGTAGTTGTGCAATATATTGGATCAAGAGCTTTCTTTGCCACCAACATTCACAGATAATGGTATTTGACATCCATATGTTTTGTTTTGGCATGAAACACAGGATTCTTGGACATCTTGATTGCACTTTGACTATCAATATATAACTGTGTAGGAGCAAACTGAGAAACTTGAAGATCTTCAAGAATACGACGTAGGAAAACAATTTCTCTGGAAGCATCCCATGCTGCAATATACTCTAATTCTACAAATGAATTTGCCATTGTATCCTGCTTCTTACAACACCAAGTAATGGTAGTTGAACCCATATGCATAGTGTATCTTGTGGTTGACACTATGTCATCCACACATCTGCCAAAATCTGCATCACAATATCCACCAAGTTTGAAGTTCTTGTTGCGACGGTATTCAAGGCCATATGTTTTCATTCCATGAAGGTAATGAAGTACTCACTTTGCCACATGCCAATGAATTTCTCTAGGCTCATACATAAACCTAGATAAAATTCTAACTGAAAATGAAATATCAAGCCTGGTAATCATCAAGTATATCAAACCTCCCACCAATTATTTGTATGTGGTGCCATCAAAAAAGGCACTGCTATCATCCTTAGACAATTTCAAGTTACTTTCCATGGGAATGAAGGCAGGTTTGTAATCACTCATGCCAAACCTTTCTAATAACTTAGAAATATACTTAGTTTGTGAAATGAAAATACTATGCTCTTTTTGAGTTACCTCTATACCTAGATAGTAGTGAAGAATTCCAAGATCTGTCATCTCAAACCCATCTTTTAATTCCTTCTTCACAGACCTGTTATGGTTTTCATCATTACCTGTGATAAACAAGTCATCGACATAGAGAACAAGTATCACCATTTTCTTACCCTGCACTCAAAAATAGAGAGTATCATCAGATTCACTATGATGAAAACCAATGGATTTCAAGTATGAATCCATTTTCTCATACCAAGCCCTGGGTGCCTGTTTGAGCCCATACAAAGCTTTTATCAATTTACACACTTTGTGTTTGGCATCCATCTGTTCAAAACCCTGAGGTTGTTTCATATATACTTCTTCCTATAAATTACCATTTAGAAAAGCACTTTTAACATCCAATTGATGTACTTTCCAACCATTTTGTGCTGCTAAGGCAAGTACCATATAAATAGTGTGTCATTTGGCAGTTGGTGCAAATGTTTCTTCATAGTCAATACCTTCTTGTTGTGCATATCCTTTTACAACAAGTATTGCCTTATGTTTATCAATGGAGCCATTTAATTTATACTTAGTCCTATAAACCCATTTACATCCAATGGGTTTAACATGTGGAGGAGGATCAACTAAAACCCATGTATTATTGCTAAGTATGGATTCATACTCACATTTCATTGCCTATTGCCAAACATGTTTAGTAGATGCTTCCTCAAAAGTGGATGGCTCAGAGGAAGAAGTAGTAAAAACCATAGCATAGTTTACCTATTTTTGAGAATTCATGGGCCCTGTTAAACCAACCTCATCTGCTTTCAATTCAGAGAAAGTACTTTGAGCCCATTTTGGATACTTAGTCAAATTATTCAAATTAGGGACTCTAGAATTCTCATTATGTGCATCATTCGAAGGGGGACTTAGAGAATTTTCAACAATTTCTAAGTCATCAACCTATGAACTTATAGATGAAGGAGAGGAAAGTGAAGGAATTTGAGTCTCATACCACAACTTTGAAGAGTTATACCCATTATTCAAACCCTTATCTCTTTTTGTATTTTTCCTCTCTAATCTATCAAGTTGAGAATCAATCTCTGCAGTGTTCATAGTCCCAAACTCATTAAATATTACATCTCGACTCACTATGAATTTGTCTGTATCTTGTGTAAGCAAATGAAACCCCTTTTTATCTTCAGAATAACCAAGAAAGATGCATTTTTGACTTCGTGGTTCTAACTTAGTTCTATGTTTAATAGGAACCAAAGAAAAACAAAGACATCCAAACACTTTTAAGTGTTTAACTTTTGGTTTAAACCCATACCATGCCTCATATGGAGTTTGTCCCAAAAGTGCAACTATGGGGGACCTGTTTCTAAAATACACTATAGTACCAATGGCTTCTACCCAAAACTTATCATCAAGCTATTTATAGTGCAACATGGCACGTGTTATACTCTTTAAAGTTTTATTCATCCATTTAGATACTCCATTTTGCTATGGAGTATAAGTATTACTATATTGTTGATGAATGCCATGTTCTTGACAATAATCTAAAAATTCATTTGAGGTATACTCACCTCCATTATCTGAATGAAGAGAGACCAAATGTGAACCTGTTTCTTTTTCAACTAAGTGTAACCAATCAACAAACTTAGTGAAAACTTTAGATTTGTTTTTCATAAAAAATACCCAAGCCATCCGAGAAAAGTCATCAATAAACAAGACAAAGTATCTACACCCACCAATGGATGACTTTTTCATGTCACATACATCACTATGAACTAATTGCAAACACATGTTAGCTCTCTAGGATGACTATTTAGGAAATTTTCCCTAATTTTGTTTGCCCAAAACACATGACACATAAAGAATACTATCTTTGAAAAAAGTGGGCAACCCATTCACCATACCATATCTCTACAAATCCACTAAAGAGTGGATATTCAAATGTCCATAGCAAAGATGCCATAACTGTTATGTAGATATAGTACCTGTACCTGTGTCAACAATTGACGCAAGTTCTATAGTGGGAGGAAGCACTTTACAATATAATCTAACCAAGTTTTCATCTTCATATCCTGTATACATTATTTTATAATCATATTTCACTGAATTGATGTAAATGAACCCATTTTCAGGCAAAATTTGATAACCTTTCTTTCGAATACTTACTAAATAAAGTGTTTCTTCAATGTGGGAACATACCAAACATCCTCCAAGTATTTTATGGACCCATTAGGAAGCAGAATCTGAATAGATCCAATTCCTAGTGGTGTATACATAGACTTATCTGCTAACTCAACTGGAGAGAGAGAAGTTTCCTTGAAAGACCAAAAGAAATATCTCCTAAATGTCATGTGTTTGGTTGCTCTTGTGTCTAAAACCCATACATCTGTGAGCTCATCTCTAGCCTCATATTCAATATAATCAATGTGCCCCAAAGTAGTGAATGTAGATTCATGGGAAACATCACTGGACTCATCATAGTCATGATCGACATACTGAGTAGAGTTAGACTTGGTCATTTTTTGTGGCCTCTAAATTTTATCAAAAGGAATCCTACATTATGAGGCAATGTGACCAAATTTTCCACATCTATGACACTGAATGTCTGATCTACCTCGATCTCTACCCCTATATGAGTTGTGACCACATACTCAATTACTTGTTTCATGTGATTGGTTAGATTGTTGTTTATTTGAATAACTCCTACCTTTGTTTTGATATCTACCTCCTCTGTAACCTCGACCCCCTCTATAACTGTTTCCTCTATTGTTTTGATGCCCAGATGAAGATGAACTAGGCTTTGACTCTAAAACATGGGCTTCTTCAGTTTTCTTAGATTTCTTGGGTAGAGAGAGGTCATGTTGGATGAGAAACTCAACCAACTTATCAAAGGCGATGCCTGTGATCTTGTCAGAGACATGTAACATTTCAATAAAATTCCTATAAGACCCAGGTAGTCCTTTCAAAGAAGCAATGACTATGAGATCATCATCTAGTTTTCCAAACCTAGCCTTAGTGTACTTAGTAGTGATATTTTTCAACTTAGACATATATTCTCCCATATCACCATATTCATCTAATGACAAAGTAAACAACTACATATGAATATCTATCTTCTTATGCTTAGGTTTCTTATCATACAAATCTGACAATGTTTTTCATGTAGTGTAACTATGAGGAGAATTTTTAATATGAACATAAGTATCATCAATACAACAACATTTAATGAGAGCTAAGGCCTTAGAATCATGCAAATTGAATACATCTAATTTAGCCTATTCTGTTGGCAATGTGGGATTTTCATTCTTGACAATATCCCATAACTCATTAAAAACTAGTGAAGCCTCCATCAATCGTTTCCAATCAAAATAATTAGAAATTGTTAATCTATCACCATCTAAAAGCAAATTTTGAATCTTCAGCATCTTGAAATAAAAGCAAGTGCAGTAGAGGAAAGTGTGACAAAATATACAAGAGATGAAACAAATATCGCACTCACTGCACAAAACACTGCTTCTACGGGGTTTTTCACTTAACCTCCGCATAGAGCAAAAAAGAAAAACAAAAAAATTTGATGGGTTTTGCACTTAACCTCATAAAAAAATCAATTATTACACCCTTATTTCACTAAATTACATCTTTATTCCACCAATTACACCCTTATATCACCACAACAATGCAAAAGAAATAGAATTTAATTCCCCCTTTTTCAATTTTTAAAACAACACTATACAATAAGTATGCTTTTCACAACTTTCAAGGTATAAAAAAAGTAGATTTAAAAAGGAATATTCCTTTTACAAAAAAGTATATTCTAAAAAAAACTTCTTCCAAAAAGAAGGGATTTGAACCCTTAACCTCACAAGCTTCTTACAAAACAACTTTAACCAATTGCTCTAAGAGCACTTTCAAAATATAATACTCAGAAACTTGTACTTATGTTGGATTTTGTCAATGAGGGAAAATTTAAAAAAAATACATATATGTAAATAAATCAAAAATTTTGCCCTTTTTAATCTTCTCAGCCAAGCTTTCTCATGTGGGACCCATCTAATGCAAATATTTGATATCCAAACTTTAGAAACTACAAAAAATATTTCCCTGAGTTTTATCACTGTGCCATTTTTGCCTGGGATGCCATGGCAGCCCTTGGAACTATTTTCTGCACCTATTCTCTCTCCATGTGGCTGTACAAATCCGTACAGGCAGTGTAAAATGGATTTTGGCTGAGTTTTAGCAAATTTTTAAGGTATGATTTACTGGAAATGGATTCAAATTGTAGCCAGGGTGTTGGAAGGCCATACCATTAGCCGTACAAGTCCAAAAATATGCTAGATTTTCCTTTGAGGATACAAAATAGGGGTTTTAACAAGATTTTTAGGTTTTTTTGGATTCAAGAGGGCTGAGAATGAATGCAATCAACAATGGCAACCATGAATGAAAATTACAGAAGTTTTCAGTATGCAAACAGGCCGTGCAAGTTGGATTTTGCAAAAAAAAATGAATTTAATAACATTTAAATGCTAAGAAATTCATTTTTAATGCTAGATGAGGAGTTTGAACACAATTTAATGGAGTATGAATGGTTAAAATGACCAGATGGTCATATAAGAGAAATACATAGGTTTAAATGCAAAAAATAATTGAAAAATTAAAATAATTCAATAATTTTAAAAAAATTTGACATTACATTTTTTATTTCTCGTGAATTTGAATTTTCACCTTGCCTTCCTTTCAAATTCACCAATGCTCCCAAAATTCACCGTGCTGGATAAAACCTTGCTCTAATAGCACTGATAACTCCTTGAACAAATAGTTTGAACCTCGTACCCACTTAGTGTGAGTACACAAGTATATTATTAGTTTTTAAAAAATAAGTACATAAGGGTGCCTTTACTCTATTAACCCTTTTACATTGCAAACATAGATTATATATATTTACCAATGACCGATAAAATCAACTAATCCTATAACCAACTATTTATGGGAAAACAACCCGTAAGGTAGTTCGAATTAATAAACACAAAACATGAAAACTACCTAAAACTAAAACTAAGTAACTTTATTTTATGGGCGTGTCTTTAATAAAAAGATGCATGCCCCATTAACAAGTATTATTTATTAACCTACCAAAAATCTAACCTAATGTTAAGACTTTGGAACAAGTCCTAACAGTTGTTGCTCATAATAAGATCTTAACCCAAGACAATCTGTAAAAAAGGGGTTTCTCTCTGGTTAATCGATGTGTTCTTTGCCTCCAGGAGGAGGAAATAATTCCTCATCTTATTCTTCATTGTGCCTTTGCTAGGGAAATTTGGAGTATTATTCTATAGAAGTTTGGCATCCAATGGGTTTGTAATAAAGATATTAGGGAGGTGATTTTTAATTGGCTTCCTAATTTTTCTCATCCCTAGCTTAAGGAGCTCTGGAACCAAAATCTTCCTTTTCTTGGTTGGTCTTTATGGAAAGAAAGGAACAATAGAATATTTAGGGAAGTTGTCAAAGATTCTTCTCAAGTTTATCAGTCCTTTTCTAATTCCGTCATTGAAAGTGTTGTTATTTCCCATATTAAAACTACTGAAAAACCCCTCACTCAAGAAGAGAAAAACATTGATGGCAATTGGATAATTCTTAACCAAATCCATGTACATGATAATTCAAAGCAGATTTTGAGATATAACGTTAAATGGATCCCTCTAACATCTAGTTGGCTCAAGCTTAATTTTCATGGGGCCTCTAAGTCCAATGGCACGGCTAGTGGTGGTGGGATTATTAGGGATAATATAAGGGTGCTTGTTGTTGCCTATACTAGTGGTTTAGGTACTCAAAGTAACAACTATGTTGAGCCCTTTGCTCTCCTATGGGGAATCAAATTGGCCATTTCCTTGGGCATTTATAATTTGTACATACAAGGGGACTCTAAATATGTCTTCGATGTTGTTACCAATGCTTTGATAGTTGGGTGGAGACTTAAGGATATCATCATGGACATCCAAATTCTTATCCAAAGAATTTCTAGACTGGAATTCTCTCACATATTTAGAGAAGGGAATGGTGTTGTTGATGCCCTCGCTAATTATGGTTAGCAGTTTATGAATTGGTGATGTTGGTGCCAATATACCAATGTTCTCATTAACATAAGGGAACTCATTCAGAAAGAGATGACTTTTCAAGGATGACTCATCATATCTGCCAGCCTGGATGGTCAAATGTTTTTCTTGAGAAAATGATGTAGATGCTTAAGTACAAGGGAATTATGAGCTATTTTAAATTTTTTACTAATGCCATTCTGGCATTATTAGTATTTACATGTGTTAAGCTGATCAAGATAAGTGATTTTCATATCAGGTTTTCCGACAGAAGATTCGAGCGGTGAGGGGGGTGAACCTGCAGTCAATGCTAGTGAAGGGGAGAAGATTATTATGGAGGAATTTGAAGAGGAGACTAAGGAGAAGGAAGATGGCTATGAGAATGTTATTGTTGATCTCAAGGGTCATGTGGAATATGTGGAGCAAAAGGTTTGTTCCTTGGGAGCCTCTATTAGCAGTATGCTCTATTGTTTGGCTTTACTCAACCTGAATCTATTAAAGGAACAAGAGTCACTGGTGAATGCTGAAGATGATGAAAAATTCAAGAAACTAGATGAAATTGTGGATTTTCTAGCTAAAGATTGGGAGGTTTTTCTCCTTAGTCTAATTTTTTTTTATACTTTGTGCTATTTTTTGCTTTATATTGTCTATTATTTATCAATTGTTTATGTTGTTTATGATGTAACTGAATCTAGTGGCTCTCTTTTTTTGTGAGCCTTTCTATTCCTTTTTCTACTTTTGTTAAGGGTTCGGCCCCTGGTTTTTGCTACCTTATATTATTGAAAACATATCTAAGTCACAAATTCTAGTTAACACCAATAGTGGGAAATATGAGAGGTTCCACTTGTAAAGGTAATATGATATATCCAAGAGTGTCTTGTGTATGACCATCAATTTTTTTCACAATTCTTGATGTATGTTGTATATATTTCTTTATATAACCAAGAGAATGTACAAGTGTTATGGTGCACACATTTTAACTTGATCCATGGTTTATCATAACACTATGGATGGCTTTCATGCCAATATATGCTCCGATGAATAATTCATGCCTATTAGAATCATCATAAATAATTTTATAATCATCAAATTTAATAGATGGTTTTGATGTTAGCTTACTTATAGTTGTACCAACGATGTTATCAAGTGTATGTCCATGTGAAAATGGAGGAGGATGAGCATTATATGCATAATTTACCTCATAATTTTACTTGTTATCTTGTGCTTCATGATTAGGAAAATACTCTTTATATATTTTTAGCTTTGCATTATAATTTACTTGTGGCTTAGCCTCTTCATTAGGTTTACCAATGTGAATGATGTTCTCATCAATGAGGTCTTGAATTTTGTGCTTGAGTTTCATATATCTATTGGTGGAGTGTCCAACACATCTGTGATAACAAAAAATGCATTTCCATCAAAGCTTCTAGGTTGAGGTTTAAATATATCTACTTGCAAAGGTGGTAGAAGTGTAATAAGATGACATTCAGGGAGATTTTGTAGTAGCACATGAGGAGGTAACTGTAACCTTGAAAATTACCTCCTTGGCGGAGCTTGTAGTTGAAGATTTTGTGGTGGCTGTGATATAACATTAACTATAACTTTAGCCTCATTTTTTATTTCATTATTTTTGTTCTTGTAATTAGTCTTACTTTGCAACTTGGTAGTTTAAGTAGAGGGAGTATTGGATCTATACTTGAGTTTATTCAATGTAATCAATTTAACCTCACATTATTTGACTGTATGGCATAGTTCATTAAAGCATTTCAACTTATCAAACATGATGGAATCTTAAAGAGGAGTGAGCAAGATTTGAGTAAAAATATCTTGAAGTTCATCATCAACCATTTTATTTGTCATTTGGGCTAGCATGGTCTTGTATCTTAGAACATACTCACTAAGTATCACATTTAAACCTTGTTTGCGCTTTACAATTTGAGCATAACATAATTTCTCACCAATATTGATATAAAATTTTGCCAAAAACTAATTTTCTAAAATATTAAAAGTTATAAATTATTGGAGAGGAAGATCATAAAACCATTTAAGAATATAGTATTTCAGAATTCATGGAAAGAGCTTGGTTAACAATCTGTCACTATCTGCATAATCTAGATAAGTTGCATGGAAGGCACATAAATGTTGTTCAAGATCACGTTTATCTTCATAGAGGGAAAGCTAAAGAGCCACAAATCCAACTAAAAGAGGACATGATGAAATTTTAGAAGCCAAAGAGTTACACAATAAGGTACAAGAATATAAGGAAGGGATAGTATGAGAGATGGTTTGCTCAATATTAGCTAAATTGGCTTGCAAGATAAGAAGGGCTTACTCAATAGTAATGGGATGGGTGTATTTATCATGAGTAGGCATAGGCATGAATAAGTAAGAGAGGTCAAGGGATGTTCTTAAGCCAAGAGATAAAGGTGTAAAAGTGACTAAAGGTGTAGACATAGGGATAGATGCAGTGGTAGAAGTAACAACATTGGAAGTAGGGGTTTTTATAATAGTAAAGGGCAAATCTTGAGAGGAGAAGATAATACATTAGCTTGATGCTCATCTTTAGATGCAAGGAGTATGATACTAATGTTATTCACCTCATGAGGGTATGCTTGGAGACCTTGATGAAATCTAGATAATTCTTTCATTTGCTCTTGATTTACTTCATTAAATTCATTTGTATCAATGTGTGTCTCAAGCTCATTATCATATTCCTCTTCATTAATATCAGTATAATTTTTAATGTAAATTTCAATTTCATCGTGACATACCATTGCATAAAAAACCAAAGGGAGCTCCATATATGGAAAATAAGTACTGCTTAATCTAACACTACACCTTAGAGGCATACAATATAATACAAAATAATAAAAGGAATAATTATAAATTTAATATAAATCAAATAAATTTACTAGATACGAAGATAATGCAAGCAAAAAAGTAAGGATGAAGGGTGATTTAGGCAAGGATTTAAATGATTTGTAGGCTATTAGATATACTTCTTTGTTCATTGATTAGTGTTGACCTAATATTTCAAAGCACTAACTATAGAGGTAGAACCATGCATGTAGCCCATTAACCCTAGTTTTTGTGGTAAGTTGAGAATAACTTCCCTGAGGGATACACTCCTAGGTGTACCAAAAATTAGATGGATAAAAAGGCTTCCTATCGATGTAAATAAGGGGATCCTAGGTGTTTCCAATATACTGTGAGGTATGCGAAAACTAAATTATGTGTTTAGTATTGTGCTATGGCTATGAGTAATGGAGATAAACCCCTTATGCCAAGATGTCTATAAATTAAACACCATGTAGCCCTTCATGAAAATCACTAAATAGTTTTAAAATTATTGGATCACAGTTTGTAAAACAAGCAAAGTTAAATGAAAATAAGGTAAAATAATGGCAAAAGATTTTTGAATAGGAAGAATAACAAAATTCAACTTGAAGTCGAAATAAAGAGCTTTTGTGTTGGTAACTATCTGAGGTGACAACATAAACTTTTTCAGTGTCAGATTACTCCAAATTTGAAAAAGCTAAATTTTTATGTTATGGATAGTATCTAAGGTTGTTGATGATTATATTATTTTAATGTCAGGTATTTATAGAATTAAACTAGAATCTTAAACCAAAAATCAACAAGTACCAAGTAATGTTCCAATTATAACGAGTTCATCAAAATATTTACATTATAATTAATTATGGATTACAATTAACCTTAATAGAAATTTAAACTATTGAAATCTGATTTAGGATGATATATAAACATAACATAGTAAAATATAGAGATCCACAAAATTTATAGAATTTGTAAATTTGTTAATAATAGAAACTAGGGTTAAGGTTAGAGAATTATCTTTAAAAATAATTTATTTCAGGCTGTATTGACTTTCTATGAACAATCACTATCTAAAAATACATATAAACATAGATGTATTAGAAAAAATGGCTCACTATCTATTGACACAAGTTTATAGGAGGCAGATAGGAGCACAATGCGTTATTTTCTATCTACAGTGACTTTGTCATTTAAGAATGTGCATTGGATCTAAAAATTTAGATTTGTTCAATTGCATTTATATACGGCGTGTCTCTATGTAGATCCTGAATTAACATGTTGAATAAATATAAAATCATAACCCTAGTTCTTTAAAAGTACACAAAAGGATATCAAATACAAAAGAGGTAAAAAATGGGAGCAGTGGGAATGGTCAAGTTATCATAAGAAAACCCCTCATTGACTGAGTGCTACCCACATAGTCTCAAGAACCTCAAGACGATGTAGTTATCCCTTTAGACAAGATCATTTGAATACAAATAACAAATTTGATTTGAATTCTTGACAAGAGATACCCTCAACCTAAAATAAAACAATATTAAACTTGGCCAAATATTATAAAATTCTAGCAAAGTTGCAATAGAGATCTTTACTTAGAAAATAGATGCTTTTGAAATAAAAAAGATAAGTACCTTGTAAGAGAGTGCTAGGTCCTTTCAAGTGTGACCTTTTATGTGCTTTTATAGAGAATTATATCTAATATTTCTAATAACTAACCTATTGATATGAAGAAGAAATCCATTAGGAAGAGTGTTGTTTTGAAAACATAGTCATTAGAGCATGAGAGACAAGTTTGCACTATTGGACAAGTGTGTAGCGTGCCCCTATCTAGCTAGCATTAACTTATCTTAAAAGGATATAGGCCTATGAAGCAAGAGTAACACTAAAGTATCTATTGAGTAGGGATGAATTGAAATGAAATAGAGAAGTCTAGAAGATGTTCTTAGTAATTGCAAGACTTTGACTGTTTTCTTAGAGATTGTAGGTTATCATAATGGTGAATTGACCCAACAAGGTAAAGATGTCAAGGACAAGCATTATCAAGCAATTATTAATTAAATTTCATTGTCTACACCTATACCTCTATGACTAGAACATTAATTTATACATCTATGACTAGAATGTTAGTTGAAAATTAGATATTCTTTCAAACTACTTTACTACTACAATCTATAATGTAAACTAGTAATTGGATATTTCAATTTATGAATTGTGTGAATATTGATTATTTGATTTAAAACTATATAACAACATTTTTTTATGGATATGTTTATATTTTTCAATGGAACTTGCCTAATTCAATTTTTATCTTTATAAAAATTATTTTCTTTAAGATTGTGATTTTGTTTTATTGTTGCAAAAGTAATTATCCTTTAATATTGTGGCTTACTACATTGAGATTAAAAACTATTTATTTCTCTCTTATTTTTAGATGTTGTTCCAGTTGGAAAAAAAATATTGGTGTTGGGAGTGGAAGTACTATTGTTTGGAGTTTCAAGGATTATTGAATTTAGATCGCCAAAAAGAACACTGATTATTAAGATTAATGTTACAAATATATATATCATGCATTTAGTCTTGATTTATTGAGGATTGTAAAATCACATTTCAGTATTGGGTTATGGTTACTTATATACACTCAAGTATGCTCCATTCTTTCATTCATCAGTTTATGACTGGCTACAAAATGTCAAATTTATTTTTACTTGGGTTATGTCACATTACGAGATAGGTGATAGATTTTTTGGATCAAAAAAAGTAAATATTATGTTGGTATACATTAAAAACATATGATTGGTTCTATACAAATAAAAACATGTATATGAAACAAAAAATATATTATTCATAGATGAGAAAACATGCTTTGATTGTAACAAACAAGATGCCATTTACTTTGGATTGTATTTGAGTTGGAAATTTGATAGTACACTACATTTCAATAGAAAAATAATAACACATTTATATGTGTGATCAGAACATGTGGGGCCACACACAAATATGTGTTGTTCTTTTGAAAAATAAAATGAATTTGATTGAGTTATGTTGCATTGATTTAGATTGTATTTACTATATCAAATTATAGCTTTGTTTTTTATTTCTTACAATAACCTATATAAAAAATTGATTGTGTATAAAATTTATATTTAAATATAAATTCTTAGATTATTGTGTTATATCTAATTATTATTTTATTCCTTTGCAAAAACCTTTATAAAAAAATTATCGTAATACCCCGTGGTTTTGTGTTTGTTAGAGTAACACATTATTTTGTATTTGCTACAGTAACATATATACATAATTGACTTTTGTTAAAGCTTCTATTTGAATGTTATTGCTATTGGATATTTAAAAAATTAATTGATGAAATTTTTCTTTGATGTTTTTATGGAGTAGATCTCAATGGCTCTAAATTTAAAACAATTTATTGTTTGTAAATTACAAAGCGTATTGGTCAAATTTGATTATGTTTGACTTGAATGGTGTTTTAATTCATATTGTTCATAAAAAATAGCCTGCTGCAAAGAAGATCGACATATCATGGGATATTGAGTTCAAAATAAAATATTATTTCCTTTGACCAAACTTAAGGGATTTCTCACATGAATGTTTATGTATTTTCAAAATTGGTATATAGACATCAACTAATTCCAAAAATATAGATGAGTTAATCATCTCATTGCTTCAAGAAATAATATTGACATGAAATAACTTTGAATTTATATATACCCAAGAATATTATAAATAAGTTCATCGAGATGATTTTAAAGGTTTTGGGAACTCGATAATATTTTATAAACTACTAGAGTTAGTTTGAAAACGTAGCAGGGATCTATATAATGAATTCAATATAATGCTAATTGATGACACGTAAGAGAAAAATATTAATAACAATAAGAGTAATTATATCATCGTAAAGATATTTAAAAATTATTTCTATGAAGACAATTATTTGATACATGAATTACGGCCAATGTTACTACGTGTAAAAGTTGTCATGGATATAAGGTAAGTAATAAATAGATTGCATTGATTTTGATGTTTAAATTGTTACATGGATTTATTATCATCAATTATTTGCATTAAACATTACAAATTTACGTGTGATAAATTCACCATGCTATATATCACATGGATGTTTGTGGTATTTTTCCCTACACTTATATTTTTCTTGATTTTTCTTC